>MU761737.1:10453-22058 GCA_026770625.1 Nicotiana glauca | reverse complement strand
AAAGGCATAAGCCTCAAAGGAATAGAACCGCACGATAAGGAAATCAAGAAGGGAAGTACTCCTAACAGCCCTGTAACCTCCCAAGGATAAGTACAGACATCTCCATACCGATCCGTGAGACTCTACTAGACTTGCTCATGACTCATGAGACCGACGGAAACCTAGTGCTCGGATACCATGTTGTCCTGACCCAAAATCCACTAAGGATCGTGGTGGCGCCGGACACCTCTGTCAGGCCAGCTAACTAACTTTTCAATTGATTCCTCTTTTAATACTTTTGAAAATCTAAGGTTTTTTCTTCCATTTTTATAAATAATTGTTCACTACTAGAATTCAAATTTAAAGAATAACGATTAGTACAAATCCATTGTAAACCATCCAAGAAATCCGGTGTCACAAGTACATGAGCGACTACTGATAAGAGAAATAAAATACAACATCTACCCGAAATACAAAGGACGGAAAGTAAATACAGTACATTGGAAGGAACTACTCTAGCTGCGGTCGCCTCAAATGATGCAGCTCACCTAGTTCCAACGTCATCCATGTTGCTACGCCTAATAGGCTGCTAGAGGTATATATACCTGTGCAACAAAAATACACAGAAGTGTAGTATGAGTACGTAATCAACGTGTACTCAGTGAGTGTCCCGCCTAATCCTGAAGGGGTAGAGACGAGATGGTCAATTTTGACACACTCTAATGGTCCAGTGATTATTTATCCTCAATATACATATTAAACAATGGATTTATCTTCTAACATGATTTTTATCCAGATAGAAGAAACAAGTAAACACATAATTCTTTCATAGGAAATTTTCCAAGATTTTGTTTCATTATTAACAAGATGATCTCGAGCCAGAGTGAGGCATGTAACGACTTAAATAAGTCCAGGCAGCAACACAAGCATGCACAAATCATATTGAGGAGACGGCCCGATCCAACAGAAATAAATGTGCACTTGCCGAGGGTCGACGGCGCGCCTATAGATGTATCTATTAATCTGCCATGGCATTCGGCCCAGTGCAAAATAAACACACACAGACAGACAATCAGTCAAGAATTCAACGTGGAGCAATTATCCTAGAAAGGCCAATTCTCTTTAATAATTTGAGAAAGCTTAAGTCTCTTTAGAAATCCATTTATTAATTTAATGTGATTTATTACCCCGCTCGCGAACCATCCATGCGATGCGGGTACACGTAAGATACATGCTCAGGTAGCCAATTAGAATTTTATCGAGGAGTAATTATCCAAATAAGCCAATTCTCAATTTAACAATTCAGGAAATGATGTTTAATCTCTTTTTAAATTCGTTTACTAATCAAAGGTGATTTAACCAATCCAAGTCATCAATGAGTTCATAATTTACTCAAGTATAACATGCTTTTGGGTCCTAGACTACCCGGACAATAACATAATAGTAGCTACGCACGGACTCTCGTCACCTCGTGCGTACGTAGCCCCCACAAATAGGATCACTTAACCAATTTACCTCACCTATGGGGTAAATTCCCCCTCACAAGATTAGGAAGGAGACTCACCTCGCTCCGAGGATCCACAACCGGCATTCTACATTCTTCCGAAGACTCCAATTGATCCACCACCCTCCAAGACTAGCCAATGGTCATACAAATCCATTAATATAAGCTCAATTAAACTTTACAACCCAATTTATAACAATTCCTAGCCCCGAAAGAAAAGTTGACAAAAATGCCCTCGGGCCCACGTGCCCGGAATCCAAAACTTTTCGAAGATAAAGTTTACCCATAACCTTAGAAACTCAAATATATTATTTTCTCTTAATTCCACACTCAAATCGTGGCTAAAATCGAAGATTATAATTTTCTAGGTTCTCCACCAAAACCCTAATTTTTATACTAATTTTCATGCCTAAATCCATATATAAACCTTGTATTTAACTCAAAGCTACCATAAATTACTTACCTCATGATAAGTGATGAAAATGTCATCCCCAAGCTGCTCCCCATCAACTCCAATGGAAGAAAAATGGGGTTGAAATAAACTCAACCCCGAACTTAAAACATCCTCACTGCCCCAGCTGCTTCCGCTTCTGCGGCATTTTGTCCGCTTCTGCGACTTTTAGCCGCTTCTGCGGCTTGGGCTAAAGGGGAGCAGACCGCTTCTGCGGTCCCCGGGCCGCTTCTGCGATGCCTGAGCTGCTCCACGCCAGTCGCTTCTGCGGCTTCTCCTTCGCTTCTGCGGGGCCGCTTATGTGGTCCCGAATCCGCAGCAGCGGAAAAAACCAGAAGCAGCAGCCCCCAGCCTTCTTAAAAATTAAATTTTGATCTGATAACCACCCGGAACTCACCCGAGGCCCCCGGGACCCCAACCAATCATACCAACCAGTCCCAAAACACACTACGGACCTGCTCGAGGCCTCAAATCATATCAAATAACGCTGAAACCAAGAATCACACCCCGATTCAAGCTTTATGAATTTTGAACTTTTCAACTTCTATTTCAGATGCTTAAACCTATCAAATCACGTCCGATTAACCTCAAACTTTGCACACAAGTCATATTTGACATTATGGACCTACTCCAACTTTCGAAATTGGATTCTGACTCCGATATCAAAAAGTCAACCTCCGGTCAAACTTTCCAAAACCTTCAAATTTCTATCTTTAGCCAAATGGCTCCAAAATGACCTACGGACCTCCGAATTCACTTACGATCGCGCTCCCAACTCTAGAATCACCATACGGAGCTATTCCCCGACTCGGAATCCCAAACGGACATTGATAACACTGAAATGCACTTCAAGCCAAACTTAAGAAATTCCTTCTAAAATGCTAACTTCCACAATAGGCGCCAAAATGCTCCCGGGTTATCCAAAATTCAATCTGGGCATACGCCCAAGTCCGAAATCATCATACGAATCTGCTGGAACCTTCAGATCCTGATTCCGAGGTCGTTTACTCAAAATTTCAATCCTAGTTCATTCATTCAACTTTAAGCTTCTCAAATGAGAATTTTCATTTAAATTTGACTCCGATCTTCCTGAATTTAAATTTTCGACCATGCGAACAAGTCAATATACCTGAAATGAAGCTGCTCATGGTCTCGGACCACTGAACGATGCGCTAGGGCTCAAAACGACCAGTCGGGTCGTTACAATATACAACATAAAGTTAATGACTTTGTTGGAGTATAGTCCTCATTCATGGTATTAACTAGGCGTTTGGACATAAGAATTGTAAAATTCGAAAAAATTGTGAATTTTTTTCCATGTGAAAATGGTGTTTAAAATTTAGAGTTGTGTTTGGACATAAATCAAGTATAATCCCATAAAAATAGAACCTTACCCCTAAAAATAGAGAGGTTGTTTCGCATTTAAGCAAATAGTCCAAATATTGAAAACCAAAAGAATGGAATGGAATTAGAGGATAATGAGACCTTGGAATCTTTTCAAGGATCTAACAATTTTTCTAGCACAAGCTTCACAATGCATATCAACCTTCCTTTTCTTTTTCCACTTTCTTCTCCTACATATATGTACAAAAAATTAAGAAAAAAAAAATACCATAGCTAGAGTACCTACATTTAAATATAAATAGTATTAATATAAAGAGTTTAAATTTAATTACCTCACCCATGTTAATACTAGCTCTTTAAACAATTCTGATTTTCAATGTATGTGAAACTCTGCAAACGAAAAAACTGTATATTTGGGTCTCTGTTATTGTTTTACTGCCTTCGGCTGGGAAAAATGAGAAGAAGCACATTTAAGTAGAGGTGGCCAGAGGCCATATGAATAGTGACACTGCAAATCTGACCTGGAATTTTTTTAAATTGCAGTAGTGGTCCATTTGCTGATTCAGCATCTATTATTTGTCCTAGTTGTCGAATGTCGACTAGGGGGTCATTTACATTACTGTTTCCTTTTATCTCTCATTTTATTATAGTCGTTGTTTTAATTTACTTGTTTTTTTTCCTATCTTTGTTTTGAATATAAAAAGAAAATTTTGAATTGTTGAATTCTCTCCATGGAGTAATATGATTTAACATATATAACCATTTAAATCAAAGTACTCAATTTAAAATTTAAAATTTGTGGTTTGCTTCAATATACTCCTTCTGGTCCGCTTTAATTGATTTTTTTGTCTTTTTTGTGGTCCAAAATATTCGATTTTTTCATATATAAAGAAAGAATTAATTTTTTTTTCCAAAGTTGCCTTTGGAATAAAGAGTCTAGAGTATTTGAAGTATTTCCAATGATAAAATTAAGGTTAATATGATCCGTTAAAAGAGAATTTTTTAATATGTGTAAAAACAACCAAAATTTACTTAAAGTGGACCGGAAAGAGTGATCATTGAAAAGGTTTGAGATTTTAAATAAGCAAAACCATATTTGTGGATTTGGAGAGTTAATTATATAATACAAAAGATCGTTGGGATAATGTGTAGAGTCTTTTTGTTTTAGGAAAAGTAATAATTGAGAAATATAAATATAAAAAAAACAATTTTCTGATAGCGCAAGTTGATATGAAACTTTTAGTAAACTCTAGAATTCTCAATTTCGCCCCTAAATTAAAAGTAGTGTGTCACGACCCAAAATCTTCTAAGGGTCGTGATGGTGCCGGACACCGCTGTCAGGCAAGCCAATCAAAATACTTAATTAAATTCTCGTTTTTATTTCTGAAATCACTTCTTTTATACGTTTAAACAATACATAGTAAATTCCACTGAATAAATAATGAAACATTCAACAAGTTTTAAAATTTCTAAATAGACTCATAGACATCCCAGAACCCGGTGTCACAAGTGCATGAGCAATTTTTAAGAAATAATGTAATACAACAACCGCCCAGAATACAATATTGGACAGAAAATAAATACAGTAATCTGAACGAGACTTGCTGGATACGGGTCGTTTCGGAAAATGCAGCTCACTTAAGTCTCCGATCAACCATGCTGCTACGCCCACTAGGCCACTAGAGATGCATGCGCCTGTGCAACAAAAATGCACAGAAGTGTAGTATGAGTACGAAAACAACGTGTACCCAATGAGTATCACGTCTAATCGCGAAGAAGTAGAGATGAGAGATCGACTACGACACTTGCTAGTGGTCCAATAATGTTATATCAATAATATATTAAATCGTGTATTTTTGTAAACATTATTGTAATTCAATAGGTTGAAGCAAGTAGACAATTCTTTCTTTTATAGGAAATTTTCAAACTCCTTTTCATCATTTATACTTATATTCTTAAGCCGGGAAAAGGCAATAACAACATCAATAAGTTTCAAGACAAGCAATATCAGCATGCGCAAATCATGCCGAGGTCGTACAGCCCGATCCAATAGGAATGTAAAGTGTGCACTGCCGAGGGTTGAACGGCACGAACCATTGATGCATCTATTACCTCGCTCGCGAATCATACATGTGACGCGGTCAAATTTAAATAAACAATCAACCTGCTCGCGAATCATACATGCGACGCAGGTACACGTAGAAATACATGCTCAAACGGTCAATTAAGAATTTATCGGGGAATATTTATCCAAATAAAAGCCAATTCTCTTTTAATGATTTAAGAAAATGAAGTTTAATCCTTTTAGAAATTCATTTACCAATTCGATAGGATTTAAGCAATTCAACTTCCAACAAGATTACAGATATTCCAAGTATAGCATGCTTTTGTGTCCTACACTACCCGGACTTACACGTATTAGTATCTACGCACGTTCTCTCGTCACCTCGTGCGTACGTAGCCCCCACAAATAGGAGCACATAACCAATTATTTTACCTATGGCGGCAATTCCCTCTTACAAGGTTAGAAACGAGACTCACCTCGCTCCGAAGATCCATAACCGGCTTTCCACGCCCTTCCGAGGACTCGAATCGATGCTAAATGCTTTAAAGCTAGCCAATAATTATGCAAATCCAATAATATATGCCCAATTACTCATTATAATCCAATTTATAACAATTCCTAACTCCAATCGAAAATTTGACAAAATTTCCCTCGGGCCCACGTGTCCGGATTCCTAAATTTTTCAAAGATAAAGTTTACCCATAGCCTCACGAACTCAAATATATAATTTACTCTCAATTTTATACCCAAAATCGTGGTCAAAATCTAAAATATCCATTTTCTAGGTTTTCCCTCAAACCCCAAGTTTCTACCAATTTTCATGCTCAATTCCGAAACAAAACCATGTATTTAACGTCTAATGAGTGGGAACAACTTACCTTGACATAGATGAGGAAAATCTCTCTTCCAAAAGCTCCAAAATCGTCCAACCCGAAGTGAAAATTGGTGGAAATGAACCAAAACTCAATTTTTAAAGAGACCTTACTAACTCCAATCCTTTCGCACCTGGAGTCCGAAACTTAATTAATGATTTTTCAGACACAAAGTATATTTTTAATGTTAAAAAAAAAGTAACAAAAATAGGTAATTCGCAGTATTTTACTGCGAATTACTTTAACAAAAATTTAGCCGTTAAAGTAATTCGCAGTAAAATACTGCAAATTAAAAAATTATTTAAAAAAACAAATTTTTTTTCCTAATTCGCAGTAAAATACTGCGAATTACAAAAAAAAATTATTTTTTTATTTTTTATTTTTTTTTAAAATAAAAATAAAATTATAGATCGTCAAATTCGAAAAGACCACAATCCGTCATGTTTATCAAAATATCACTGTTTTTACTCTGTCTCCTGAGCCGAGGGTTGATTGGAAACAGCCTCTCTACCCTTTCGGGTAGGGGTAAGGCCTGCATACGTATTACCCTCCCCAAACCCCACTCTGTGGGACTATATTGGGTAGTTGTTATTGTTGTTGTTGTTTTTACTCTGTCCTTACTTGCTAGGGAGGGATATACTCTTGTTTAAGGACAAAATTACCCATAGAAGCCCTAAGGTGACTAGCAATATTTTTTATCTAGATAAATTTTTTTTATAAAATATACTTAAATTTATAATTTTTGCCCCTCTTTTTTTCCTTCCTCTAGGGACAGTGTGTACACTCTACTCTCTTCAGACCCACTTGTAAAATTACATTGAGTTTGTTATTGTTGTTGTATTAAATTTATCACTTAAAATAAGTCTTAGAATTTTTTATTTTATTATTTAAAATTTTCTAAATGAAAAAGAATTTGTATTTTTTGATAGTTTAAAAAGGAAAAATTGTTAAACATAAAATGAGAAAGGAAGGAGGTAATCTCACGCAGGGAGATAAATATTTTTGTGTGAAAATTGGGTCAGTTCCTAATGGCACAATCTTCCACCTCTTTATTGGGAACATATTCAATATTCCCAATAAATTTGACGATCTATAATTTTTATTTTATTTTAAAAAAAATAAAAAAATAATTTTTTTTGTAATTCACAGTATTTTACTGCGAATTAGGTAAAAAAATTTTAATAATTTTTTTTTAAAATTTTAAAAAATTTTATTAAAATTTTTTTTTTTTTACCTAATTCGCGGTAAAAATACTGCGAATTATTAATTTTTTTGTTTTAATAATTCGCAGTATTTTACTGCGAATTACTCTAACGGCTAAATTTCCGTTAAAGTAATTCGCAGTAAAATACTCCGAATTACCTATTTTTGTAACTTTTTTTTTTAACATTAAAAATGTACTTTGTGTCTAAAAAATCATTAATTAAGTTTCGGACTCTTCGCACCTGCGGTCTCTTGACCGCTTCTGCGATCCCGCAGGTGCGGACCAAATTCCGCTTCTGCGGTCCGGGGCTCCTAGCCCATTTCTGCTTCTGTGCTCCTTCTTCCGCAGGTGTGGTCCCGCTTTTGCGGTGACCTGACTGCATCGGCGGTCTCAACCTTCACCCTTCACTACTGCATCTACTCCCCCTTCGGTTGGTTCTGCGGCTCCGCACCTGCGATAATTGGGCCGCAGGTGCAGTTATACCAATAACCAGCAACTTCAGCTCTTCCTCTGTCACGACCCAATCTCCATACCCGGTCGTGATGGCGCCTCTCGTGAAGACAAGGCCAGCCAACTAACCCAATTCGTTTCTTTAACACTTACTAAACATAAATAGATGGAAAATACAACTTAAAGAACATTAATTATCAACATTATAGCCTAACTCAGCCCGACCAGGGTGTCACAAGTCACGAGCATCTAGGAGGGTCTTTATTACAATTTCAAAGTCTATAATACATAGAGTAAAATCTGGAAATCAAGAAGAAGAAGAAACTCGGTGTCACGAACGTCTGCGATCACCTTGCTTAGCTACGATAGCAATACCTTCAATCCGCTACTAACCCGCTACCGGGTGAACAGTACCTGCAACTGCACGCGAGGTGCAGGGAGTAAAGTGAGTACTTCCAACTCAGTGGTAATAAGAGCGAATAATATCTGAGCAATAAGAAAACACGTATGAGCACTCCAAAATGCTATAAAAGACTGTACAACCCTTTGAGAAAAATAGTAAATCTGTAACACTGTGAAAATCCTTTAGAAAATCTCAAGCTCAGCTAAAAATCTCTTTTTCAAAATATCCATTTTCCAACAGTCAAGCATATGAATGCTATATCAGATAGTGCAAGTCAGCACATAAATCAGCCCCTTGGGCACAGCACTTCTTAACATGTAATACCAGGGTATCTGGTCAACAAGGCAAGTAATAGCATGTATGCATATGATATGTGAGTGTTAAAAATCATGCCACGTAGTACAAACAGGAATGAATGCATGAATGCAATGTAATGCACATGACCGCTGCGGCGCGCAGCCCGATCTATTTGGGTACCGGTACTCACTAGGGGTATGTACAGACTCCGGAGGGGCTCCTACAGCCCAAGCGCTATAATACTGCGGCGTGCAGTCCGATCCACATATTATATCACTGCGGCGTGCAGTCCGATCCATATAATATACTACTGCGGCGTGCAGTCCGATCCATGCATGTATATGTATATACTGCTGCGGCGTGCAACCTGATCCATATCTCAGTCCAGAAATGTACACATAACACTGCTGCGGTGCGTAGCCCGATCCATGCTCAGTCCAACAATGCACATAAGCCCCTTGGGCAATAGTAAAATAGCAGTTCTCAGCTCAAAACGTCACTAAAATATCATTTAAGTTTTCAAATCTTAGAAAGATGGCTGAGTTTGTAAAACAGTATTTAGAACCTTGGACTGAGATCAAATAATATGCAACGTAATGCAAAAACAGTGATATTAATCCTTTAAGGATTCAAATAATCGGCATGAAGCCCAAAACATGGCAATCCGCTCAAATCATGATAGCATCAAGTAGTTTTTAGTCAATCACGCAATAAAATCAACAACCAGGACGGACCAAGTCACAATCCCTAATGGTGCTCTACCCCACGCTCATACCTGGCGTGCAAGTCACCGCGATACAGCACTATGATGTGCAAATCCGGGGTTTCAAACCCCCAGGATATCATTCACAAGTATTACTCAACTCGAACCGGTGAAATTCCTCGCTCGTGATGCCTTTTCCCCTCAAATTGGCCTCCACGCGCGTCGAATCTAACCAAAACCAGAGCGAATACATTACAATATGCTAAAGGAACAATACCCAATCGAAAACAATCGACATATATCAAAAATCTCGAAACTAGTAAAACCCGATCCCCGGGCCCACTTCTCGAAAAATTACAAAACTCACATTACCGGATTTCTTGTCTTGCCACGAATCCGTACATATCAAGAACTCCCAAATCCGAGCTCAAATGAACTATCAAATTCCAATTTGAATTATCAAAACACAAGCCCTAATTCTTCACTTTTTAACCAATTTCCATGAATTTAAAGGTTAAACATAATTAGATGATGTTTCTAGGACATGAGACTTACCTCCAATCATTCCTCCTTGAATCCCTCTTCAAATAGCTCTCCCAAGCTCCAAAATCGCTCAACAATGGAGGAAAAATAACATAGGTTCGCGAATAAAATATCAATTAAAACCCTTCTGTGGAGGTCAATTTTCGCTTCTGCGGATTCAATACCACTTTCGCGGCTTCCGCTTATGCGGTTAACGTCCGCTTTTGCGGACCTTTCACTTGTGGAAAATATCCTCTTCTGCGGCCACACAATCGCTTCTGCGGTTACTGCTCCTGCGGTCTCTTTCTGCTTCTGCGGACTTTCGCTTAAGGGGTATGACCGCTTCTGCGGTCCAAAACTTGCACCCGCGATGCCGCTCCTGCGGTCAATAATTCCGCTTATGCGAAAATTGCTGAACCCTCATCATTTTGCACCTGCGGAGCTTCTTTCGCTTCCGCCAAGCCGCATCTGCGGTCTCCCTTCCGCAGATGCGGAAATACCTGCTGCAACAAAACCAGCAAAACTTCANGCACAAACATGATCTATTCCCTTACTCAAACTTGCTCGAATCATCAAAACGCCATCGTTAACATCAAAATCCTCAATTTTCATCAAATCAAAGCCTAAGTTTCTTAAAAAAAAACTTCCGAATTGCACATTCGATTAAAAACCCGACCAAAACACCTCCGAATGACCTGAAACTTTGCACTCATATCCAAAATTACCTAACGGAGCTACTGCAACTCTCGAAATTCCATTCCGACCCTCGAATCAAAATCTCACCTATTAACCGAAATCCGCCAAAATCTAAACTTCGCCAATTCAAGCCTAATTCTACACCGGACCTCCAAATTCAATTCTGATCGCACTCCTAAGTCACAAATTATCCCCCGAAGCTAACCAAATCACCGAAATTCACATCCGAGCTTTCTAACAATATAGTCAACTTCCGGTTGACTTTTCCCAAACAAGCTTCCTTCAAAGAGACTATGTGCCTCATTTCCAACTAAAACTAATTCAATTCTATCTGATCAACTCAAATACTGATATTGAAACATAGAACAACCTAATATGGGGGAAACGGGGCAGTAACTCACGTGACAACGGGCCGGGCATCACATCCTCCCCAACTTAAACAAACGCTTGTCCTCGAGCGTACTCAGAGTTGTACTAGAAGCCAACCAATAGCTAAATGACCTTACCAAGCATATACCCGGGGTGATCCCACGTCACCCTATCTTACATAGATCCAATAATACAACACAACTGAAATTTCATAGTTCATTTAGACTATAGACCGTAGAACCACATAGCACCTTCCGAAATCATACCCAGAATAAACCCGAACCAGCTGTGATAACCCACACCTGCAACCTCAGGTGCAACCATATGATATACTACATAAACCAGACATTCGAAGCGATAACTTCTATTCACAGCATCTGCCCACAACACCCGAATACCGGTGGAAAAACCTTTTATCAACAAAAGTCTTATTCTAGAACTTTCATATATTGCCAACGAATAATGAAACATGCAATAAACTGTATCAATTTCTCAAATCAACCATCCTTGAAGTTACTCCCCTTTTGGCTACTACCACAACAGACTTCCGAGCCGAACCTCGATATTAATCTTCTGACAAGCTGAAACCAAATCCGTTCGTATTTATTAATGACTCCAACAATCCCCTTGAATCCAACACTCCACTCTGGTGATATGACAACTCATCACAGGCCTAAGCCACACCTTGCATAATCTACGCACCAATGATGGGCGGTCTGAACATACTCAAATCATGACAAATGACT
>MU761735.1:56225-68282 GCA_026770625.1 Nicotiana glauca | reverse complement strand
ATCTAATGTAAGATATATTATATGGTAATGGAAACTTATATTTTTAGAAAAAAGATGTTGTTTCATAAATATTCTGGTCCAAAAATCTTTAGGCTCTGATACCAAAATAAAAACAAATTTAAAAAATAATGAAAATATAATATAGTCTTTATTTAATAATAGTCTTTATTTAATGCCTTCTTCTTACAGAATATGATCTTAACTGACAAAACTGATGATATTGTAGTATTTGAACTATAAGATAGAGTTGTTTTCTATATTTATCAAAATATATACTATTATTTTCTTCTAGATAAATAAAATGTATAGCTAAGTCTGTTATCGAGTAAAATCCGGTGTCTATGTCTAGTATAAATTATTCTAGGCTTGAGGTAAGACTTCTAGCCAATCCTTCTGGATGGGTATAGTTATTACGAGTGAAAGACATAAAAATATTTTAGTTTCTTCTAAATTTACTGTTCTGGTAAAAATTTTACTATTACGGTAAAAATCTTTTCAGGTAAAAACGTTAAAAAACTTATGTTGTAAAAATCATACTCGGTACTCTCTCTCTCTTATTCTGCAAACCTATATTGTTTCAGTTTTATCAAAATTATGAACTGAAATTACCCCCTTCTATACTTTTTTTTTTAAATCCACTCTGTTCATTTCTTCTTTCCAATTGTTTAAAGCCAAGATTTTTAGCTTTTCTTAATTATTTTTTCTTTAACCACACCCTGGCCTCGGTTAAAACGTATATACCCATTTTTGGTTAATTTTGGGTTTAACTTAACCGGTTTCTCCTAGGAATTTATAGGTTAATCCATCAAAATTATTAAGAAATTGGAAAGATAACCATATACTAAGAGTGATTTTAAGTTATATACAAATCAGTAATTGACAACTAATAAACATAAAAACAGGGGTAATTTCTAGAAGCATAATTTTTCGATAAAATAAGTAACTTACATGTTTACAGGAGAGAGATTTCCCTTTCGGGAAACCCGAAAAAGCTTTACTGACCTTGAGAATTAAAAACTTGCACACACAAACATAAGGATTTATTTATTTTACAAGCTTGAAGTAGGAAATTCTAAGGCATACATAGGGAAATTGTTTACAAGGTATATTATAAGGGTGGTTGGTGATGAAGAAGGGTGTTCGGATAGTTTTTTGCAGTGTTGTAATGTTGTAATTCTCTTGTAGTTGTTGTGTCTTTCTCCTCTTCTTTCACTTGCTTTTATAGCCAAATTTCTAAGCGGATTTGAAAAATGGAATTCAACCATTTCCAGAAATCTTTGTCTTCTAGCCTTGTAGGGTACTTCATTGGGCATCATCTTCACATGGTTTGAGCAGAGATTCCCATTAGTGTTTTGTCACGTTTTTCTTCCACTCAAAATTTCAACTCTACTTTTTGTCACATCTTCTTTATGTCACTTCTGGTCCCCACGTCTTCTTTATGTTATGTCTTCTTTTTCAATTTCTTCCCGTATTATTGTTTTTGTCTTTGTTATTTTCAATTTCTTCAGGACTGACTGTTGTTTTTATGTGTCTAAATTATGTAAAGCTATTGAATCAAAACTCATTCCCGAATCATCTTCATATGGATCTTGCGAGTCTTGGAAATTTAAGTGGTTGTAATTCTCGTCTTCCCCTGAGCTTTGAGACCTTTCTGGACTTGGATTGGGACTGGGACTTTTAATTATATGTTTATCTTGCTTTTCTTTTTCTTCAAAGAAATTTTCGAATGTTTGTTTAATTATATTTTCTATTTTTTCATTTTTTTTTCTTTTTAGAAATCACGCTCTTCTTTTTTAATGCTTCTCCATGTGTTAATGTTCTAGGTAGTCTCCTTCTTGATGGTCCTTCGTCTTCACTTTTTGGCAAAGTGACAGCCATAAACGGATTTGATAAGTCTTTACCAGTTACCGTTTGAGCCGGACTAGCTGTATCATTATCCGATACAGTGGATTTTACTGCATTCATTGGGGAATGCACACCCTTCTCATCTATTTTTTCTTGAGATGGAGAACTCTTACTCATCTCGATGTCTGATTGAGCCACAAGTTGAGTCTGAGATTGTGTCAATTCAAATTTTAATGCCTGTATTCGTTGTTCTAGTACCTTTACCTGCTCCATAAGTCTTGTCTTTTCCTGTGTCAAAATATCATTCTTTTGGTTGATTCTTTTGAATGCTTCCGTCATTGATGAACAATGATCACATAATATTATTTTGTCATTGTCTTTCTGGATATTGTATTGGGGTATTTTTTCTAGGTTTTGTCTGAGTGCTGGGGAGATGTAATAGTTTGGTCCTAATATACCTCTAGCATAGTCTAATGCTTCAGTAAAATTATTAAAACCTTTGAATAATGGGTTTTCTATATCTTTAATAGAGTCTACTACTTCTAACCATGTCTGAAAAATGCCATTTGTCATACCATGTATAACTACATAGTATTTAAATCTTTTTTCTTGATTTTTGTCTGTAAAATATTGTCCTAAGGCATTAAGAACTGCTATAAAATATTTAGTGTCTTTTTTATTATATGCTATCCATAGGTTATCAATTAATCATCTTTGAGGTCTATCTATGACACATTCTGGTAAAATTCTAAATGATATGTTGGATGGTGGAAAAATATCAAATTATGTTTTCCAAAACTTATCCTATCCATATGAGTCTGTTCTGTAAAAGATTGTGGCTTAAAATGAAGATTACCTAATACTGACTGTAAGTATCTGTCTGAGGGTGAGGCTTGAACGCCCTTTCCCTTGTCTTCAGTCTTTGAAACTGTTGGTCTCATGCTGTACATGTAAAATATTTTTATTAATTAGCAGTAATTTTAAGTCTATTTAGCTGATCTGCTAAACTATTATCTTTTCCTTTAATGTGTTCAAAAACTAAGTTATATATTGATATAGTATAAATAAAATCTAACCATCTTCTTCTACTACTGTTTTTTGTATTAATCTTTTGGTGGAACTTAACTATGGCTTCACAGTCAGTTCTAATTGTTACTTATTGTTTATTTAATATATATAATTTAAAACTATTTAATCCATAGATTACAGCTAATATTTTTGTATCTATACTACTCATATTTCCTTTTTCTTTATATTTACCACTTTGGTAAGCACATATTTTTTCTATATTCTTATCACTATATTTATTTAGTTTTGCTTTTAAAACTGCTCCCCATCCTTCAAAACTACCGTCTGTTTCTATAATTAAATAGTCTGTTTCTAACGACATATTCAAATCAGGAATATTTTTTATTTTTTCTTTAATTTTTTGTACTAATTTAATGTCTTCTGTGTTGAAATGTTTTTGACCTGTAGAGCCTGTCTTAGCATATAGTGATCCTGCTATTTTTCCTAAGTCTTTTATAAAGTTTCTTGCATAATTTACTATCCCTAAGAACTTTTGTAGTTCTTTAGTATTGTCTAGTTTGTCGGGCATTTCTAAAGCTTTTTTAGCTATATGGGTTTGTAATTTAATTTTCCCATCTCCTAGAACTACTCCTAAAAAGTTTATATAATTTTTACATAGTTCCATTTTCTTTTTACTAATTATTATTCCATTATATATATATATATATATATATTCAAAAGTTAGAATGTATTGGTTGTTAACAGATTATCATGTATATATATTAACTTGTCACCGTGTAATTTTAGGTTGGTAGAAGTTGATGTTGATGTGAGAATTTATTATGTTGTGATAATAATATAATATACTTTTATAATTTAAATTAAGATATTACTAATTGTATTTTTATTTGTTATTACTCTATATAGTATGACTTCGGTCAGTTTCAATATAGATGAAATAATTTGACTTAGGACGAAATATAAGAACGAAAAAGAAAACTTTTGAAACTTATGATTCAAATAGTTTGTGGGGCCATGATATTTGCACTGAGTGTAAGAAGTTCCCATTATATGTAAAATGGGTATAATAAAAAATTTAAAGTTAAATTATTTTCAAATACAAAAATGTGTCATTCTTTTGGAACACACAAATAAAATTTTTTTGTATAAATTTAAAGGGAAGGAGTATTTATTTTTGAACCATATTATATTTTTATTTATTTGTATCACCGGCTATATATGAAATTATGATATTTAAGTTTATATCAATAGTTATTTATATATTTTATTCTTTTTATTTTATAAAATTTAAAAGGATCATAATATTATCCGCAAACAAACTGCTAAAAGATGTTAAGAAGCGTAAAGCTTAAAAATAGAAGTATTTTTTCAGGGGTGTGGGGGGTGGGTTGGGTTGGGGGGGGGGAGAAATAGAGATGGAAATTAATTGGAAGAAGGACAACATTTGTTATCTTGACGACGTGCAGCCGACAGAAATTGCAGAAAACAGAGGAATAAAACGTTTTTATTTGGGTCCGAATGCCAATAATAGCATGTGGGGTTGATGATTAGCCACAGCTTCCACTTGGACCCAAGCTGTCCCAACTCCCGAGCGCACAAATACCACGTAAACAGAAATAATAAATAAAATATACTATAATTTATAATGACATTCATATTAATTGATATATATTTTATTAAATTTTAAAAAATAATTTAATATGAATAATAAATATTGTAGGTATAACATAAAAAAATTATCTTCTTTTCATATGCGTAAAGTGATAAGTAAAAATAAAAATCTATTTTTAGTATATCTACCAAGTAAAAATGAACGAAGCGATTTATATATATCCGTCGTAAAAACAATAACCGAAAAAATATAGTATAAAATATTGAGATTGATTATATATTATTATACTCCTTCTGTTTTAATTTATGTGATATAATTTGATTTTAGCATGAAATCTATGGGAAAAACTTATAAAACTTGTTATTCTAAAGTGTAAAGAGTAAAAGTTTTGTGGTATCATAGCATTAATGTGATTATTTTTTATTAAAGTACATGAATAAATAAAAAATTTAAAGTTAAATTATTTTCAAATATATATCTGTATCATTTTTTCGGGAAAGGACTAATCTATCTATCTTCTATACTATATTAAAAGCATGAAGGACTTTAGAGAAATATCGTTCGTCTATTTTACCTTTTAAAAATATATATCATATTGGATAAAATTGTAACTTAAGTTATTTTTCTAATATTTTAGGAATCAAAATCAATTAAAATCTTACTTATTAAATTATTTCTTATTTGAATTAAGTACAAAGTCCTAATCTTTAGGATATTATAATCAATTAAAATATTCTTTATATAAATCGTTAAAAAAGGAAAAGGTAAAACTATCGCAATCTAAAAATATGAACTACAACACAAAATTATATAAAAGTATATGCGTAAAAATAATTTATATACTACCTTTTCCAACAACGAAACTCCACAATAATTTTTATGTTTTTTGTCATTTTATTTCAATCAAGGTCAAGATTGCATCTATATGTCCTTTCATATCAACTATTGGCCGTTTTTAAAGTTCAGTCGATAAGTATTTTATATAAAAGCTTGGTAATAATAAATAAAAATATTAATAATTATTACATAATATTCGAAAACATCTTTCGGTATTGAACAAACCTCTAACAAAATATTTAAGTGATTGACAAGAGTCAAGTACATTAATAAATTTACAAACACAAAAATCCAAAAAGTGAAATATCAAATTAAATTTTTTACTCTTTGATAATGTAATTAAGATAATAGTATAATTAAAATTAATTATTTAAACTTAGATGAGCTAATATGAAAATTTTGAATTAACAAAAAACAATTATTTCCTTTAATGTTGCGAATAAATAATTAAATCTTTGAATTAACTAATTAACAAGAATCAATTTAATTATCATATTCATCATATAAGTAAAATTATTTTCAATTTAAAAAATCGAATATACATAATTTTTGTGTGATAAGAATAGCATTATATTGGTTATAATGATATTAAGAATCGAATTCGTAAAAAAACAAACTTGAAACAATCACGAGGAAAAGAATTCTTTCTTCATTGAGCCAACTAAATAAAATATTTAGTAGTTATCATTTTCAAGAACTTATACATTTTTTGTTAATTTTTATTTTAAAAGTCAAAGACATTGTTTATTAATTTTTTAGCAATATTTTTAAAAAGTATATTTTATTGATATAAGATACACGTGCAAAACACGCACCCTAAAACTAATAAATAAAATGTATCATATAAATTAAAATGGGGATAAATGTATTAGATATGTATATTTTGTTTCTTAAGAATGTCATGAAATCAATTTTCGAATTCATACTCATAATTAAATGTCTTGAACCTCGGACTCGAATGTGCATTCTTTTTTAGTTCTAAGTGGGTCATAGAAGTAGCAATATTAAAGTGTTCGATAAGTATTTAGGAAATTAACTAACGAAAATTTAGTACCCGTGTTTGATTTCTAGAATTTCCCATAAAACTTCCAAAATTATACGAGCATCTAAATATTTCCCCACCCAATTATACGAGTTCTTCCATATATAGAATGTAATTCACTTCCAATAAGTCGCTTTGGATAATTAGTAAAATGCTTGGCAGTTGCTCATCTGTCCAAGTTTGGTGGACATAGTTATTCGATAATTATAATGACAGAAAATAGTAGATATCTCATGAAATTAATTGAGATATAGGGCTCTCAAACTGAATATCACAGTTATAGTAACATGATAAGAAAGTGTTTCTACATGTCAAAACCCCTCTGTTTTACTGTGATTACATTTCCTGCTTATTATTTTTCGACCAATTAGCATGAAATTTAGTTTTAAAAAATTAAACAAATAATTTAGGGGAAAATGACTATTCGAGGACAAGTTTCAGTCCTTCGGACTATTGACCTTGAAAAGTATTTAGACACAAACTTTATAAAAGTCATTTCAAAGCTTTGAACTAGTTCAACTTATATTTCAATTCTATACGCTTTCACTTAGTTTTCAGTTTGTTCACGAGTTAAATAACAAACCTTCAAGTTGTTCACGACATATTATTTATGTGTTCATTGAACCTTAAAAAAAGAGATAGAGTAATTGACTTATCAATTCTTTCATCTATTCAAGTCCCAAATATATTGAATGATTTCTTCTTATTTGTTCAAGTTTTAAAAGCAGAGTTTTATATTTTTGACGGCGGAAGGTAACAAATATGTCGTAGATTTTAATCAAGATGCACACAAACGAGTTCGGACATGAGCTGACCCGTATTCACTATATCATGTGTACGGTAGTGGACGACCACGATTTGGGAAAAAAGAGGAGATACATGTTTTTTTAAAAATATATGAGAAATGATATCAAATAAAATATGGTAAACTGGACCAAATGAAATGCACAGTATTATTTCTTTAGCTTATTAAATTTGTTATCAACTTTTGACTACTTATGTGGGTTTTTTTTTTTTTTGAAATAATAGTGATATTTAGCTTACCTGGACAGGATAAGATTGCAATATTTGATATGTTGGGTGATTGTCAAGTTGCACAAAATAAAAGGGAAATTTTCACAATTGCAACTTTTATAAGATTATATTCCATCGTATACAGCTATTATTGGATCCACGTTTTATTCAATATAAGTGCTTTCATATTAAATAAGTAAATAGTGTTAGTTTTATTAAGTCACACAAGAAATATGGTAGAATCCGTATAATTAAGGAAATCAACTAGCAATCGAATATTATCACGTCAATGCAAATTAAATTATCTCCATTCTGTTAAGAATTTTCCAGTTTTCATTTATTGATACAACTCAAATTTATGATTCATGATTTATCATATCAGCATAAGCAATATTTAATCCAGGTATTGTTTGAACCTTAGCTGTAAGGAAAAATAAACGTTAACATGACTTTTTAGTTGTAAAGAAAATCATCAAACACAGGGCATGGGCATTTACAAGTTTTAAATACATTAATGTATATATATTAAAAGCGCGAAAACCCTTAGCGAATTATCGTTCGCCTTTTTTGCCATTTAAAAATAAAGTTTATATTAAATAAAATAGTCATTTAATTATTTTCATAATATTTAGGACCTTAAATTATATTTATTTATTTATTTTGTTAGTTAAAGTATGAAAGAAGTCCTCGAATTTCTGGTATTTGAAGTTTAAGTTTATATGACACTTATTTACTTGCCATTTATATTTAGCATATATATTAACCAAGTAAACTATCAATTGGGTTAGCCTTCGATACCTTATTGAATTGATACCATAATTAATGATTCACATATCATCCATTGAATTGGTTTAGTCTTCGATACCTTATTGCATTCTACCTTTTTGTCCGGTAATTTACAAAAATAGGTAGGGTATATTGGTTTGAAATCTATATCTATCTATATCTATAATGTTATAAAAGTACGAATACTTGTATTACAAAATAAGTATGCTTGAACTCCCGCATATTATACGGGAGTTCCAGGATAACTATGATGGAACTTTCATATAATATGCGGGAGTTCAAGTATAATTGTGCTGGAACTCCCGCATAATATACTGGAGTTCCAGCAAGTATAAATGTCCAGTATAATATACTGGAGTTTTGAGCATCGATGCTCCAGTCTCCCGTATATTATACAGGAGTCAGCAAAGTATACCAGTCCAGCATAATATGCTGGAGTTCGTACACAAATGCACCGAACTCCCGTATATTATACGTGACCGGTCTCTGTTGCAGCAAAATAGTGGCTATTTTTCATTGACTTGGTAAACACTGGCTATTTTTGATTGACCAGTGCGAAAACTGGCTATACCGTGCTATTTTGACCTATTGTACGCATACTATACATCTATACTATATTAAAAACATGAAGGCCCTTAGCGAAATGTCGTTCAACTTTTTTACCTTCTTACAATAGAGTTCACATTGGATAAAATAGTCATTCGATTATTTACCTAATATATTTAGAATCTTAATCACCTACAATTTTGTATATTGAATCCTTCCATATTTAAAATACTACTATATAAGAAGTCCAAATATTTAGGACTTTAAAGCAATTACAATTATAATTAATACAAATCCTTTCCAAAAATGAGTTGTCGACATAAAAATGTAAAGTTTACATGGAAATTAAGAATGTAAAGTTTACATGGAAACTTTACGTGGTAAAACTAGAGCATCTTTATGTGCTATACTTTAAAATTCAAATTTATGTTACATTCAACTAGATAATATGTATGATTGATATTATTTGGTTGAGTATTCAAAATAATTGATTCATAGGTAAAATACCAGCACTTCGGTCCAAGTAGAATATATTGAACTTTCTGATAAGTCATTCATTCATATACTAACATTTATTTTACAAATGAAAACTAGATAAAAAGGGAAAATTAGATTTATTTATAAAACCAAACAAAAAGCATGATTAAGTTATATTAAAATAAAATACCACAAAAATTATATAGTGTTGGATTTAGTCTCAAAATTCTTTTGAATCGCAATACCTTAAAAGTTACGAATATCAATCTCAAGCTACTTTAAGAAATAAAAAAACTAATGGAAATATATACATCTTATTCAGATTTTTTTTAATATTTTAACTAAATCTTGCGCATTAGATCCTTTCCTTATTTAATCATGTGATATAGTAATTTTAATAAAAAAAAATTAATACCAAAAATAAAAAATTTCACAGAGAATAAGTAAAAACATAACTATTACACGTTGTAATTTTAAATTATTCGTTGTATAAAATTATAATCAATTAGTTTTATATAATTTAATTATTTTTAAATAAAAGATGAAAGTGAAAAAAAAGTGATTAGTAGGAAGCTATAACCAAATTAGATAGTGCCAATCGGCTCTCCTTCGACTTTTTTATTCTTAATTACGAACATATAATTGATCATTTATTTAAAATCAATTAGTTTATATAATCTAATTATCTTAGTAAAAAATAGAGAAAAAAAATTGTGAAAATTTATGTTTAATTATCTAGGTATAAAGTAGTGTGTCATTAGCCTTTAATCAAATATTCATACTATAAAATCTATGTACCAAAATATAAAAATTTATAATAAATTTTATAATTAGATATAAATTATTTTAATATTTACAATTATTATACTCTTTAATCAACATCCAATTCTAAAAATACTTTCTAAATGACACTTAACAATTGCACATTAGGTATACAAAATTTATTAATATTTATATAATTTCTTTTAAAGTTCTAAATTTCTTAATATGTGGTACACGCGTAAAGCGCGTAGGAATAAAGTCTTTTAGTCTTTTATATTGTTTTTAATGTTCCATGTATTTCAAAGTTATTGTAAATTTTTTATTTGCATGATGATATAACCCTATTAATTTATGATCCATGCTTTAATTATTAACTCAAACTCCATGCTGCTTAGTATTTTGTATGTTCATATGTAACTTTATTCATATATCTAATATTTTCTTATATTGTTCTCATGCCAATTTTGGTTGTATAAAATTTTTTGGATGAGAATAAGCAGAAGAATCAAAAGAAGGGAATAACATAGGATTCAAATGGTGAGAATAATCCTAAATTTTATTAGATGAATAGATTCATTTATCTTATTCAAAAACTTTAATTCTTCATTTTTTTCTAAACATTTCTCCTTTAAAATTACAACAATTGAAAATGTAATACAAGGTTAGTATCTATGGAAATCACAAATATATCAATGCTAAATTGATAAGAAAAAAAATCGTGATAAAACATCTGTAGTTAAACATATTGTTCTTGCATACAGAGGCAGATCTAGGATTTCTAGTATATGGGTGCACTACTAAAAAAAAGAGGAAAAAATATATTTAGTAGGATTTGATAATTATTCCTCTTGGTAAATAACTGAGTCGTCCACCAAGTGCATCATTCAACCTTCTTGGAGCCTGAGTGCCAACGGTTATGTGACGACCCGACCAGTCGTCTCGTGAGTTACTACCTCGTTCTTCCCATTTCCCGCCTTCTTATGTTTTATTATCGATATTGGGTATGTTAGAATTGATTTGGAGTGATTTTTGATAAGAAATGAGACAATTAATCTCTCTAAGGAAGAACTAGTTTGGAAAAGTCAACCGGACGTTGACTTATGAGTTAGAGGGCTCGGATGTAAATTCTGATGGTTCGGTTAGCTCCGGGAGATGTTTCATGACGTAGGAGTGTGATCGGAAGTGGTTTTGGAGGTCCGATGTAGAATTAGGCTTGAAATGGCGAAGTTAGTATTTTTGGCGACTTCCGATTGATAGGTGAAATTTTGATCCGGGAGTCGGAATGGAATTCCGAGAATTTCAGTAGCTTCGTTAGGTGATTTTAGACTTGTGTGCAAAATTTCAGTCGATTCGGAGGTGTTTAGGCCGGGTTTTTGATTGAATAAGAATTTTGAAAGTTTTAGTTTAACTTAGGCCTTGATTGATGAAAACTTGACGATTTTGATGTTAACGATAGTGTTCTTATGGCTTGAGCAAGTTTGAATGAAGTATTAGAACGTATCTGTGCTTTTGGTTGATGTCCCGGGGGCTTTGGGTGTGTTTCGGGTGAGTTTTGAGCGAGTACGGACCCCCCGAAACTTAGAAAAATGGAGGTGGCAGCAGTGGAGACGGGGACCGCGCTCCTTTTCGCGCGGCCGCGCACGGGAAGATCTGCAGGCTGCTAGTTCTACTTCGGAAGCTCATATCTTTTGATCTACACGAAATTTTGAGGTGATTCAAAAACGAAAGTTGTATATCTTTGAATCTAGTTTTCAGAAACATATTATAATAGGCATTTGGGCATCTTTAGAGAAAGTTATGGCCAAAATAGTGAAGCCTGCCACTGCAGTCAAATTGCTACGCGGCCGCGACCATTTTTGTGCGGTTAGCACTCCCTGGGCGCGGACCGCGGTCCTTTTTGTGCGGTCAGCACTGTCGGAATTCGAGGGGTACTCTATAAATACGAGGTTTTAGGTTTTATTTGATTTTTGGACCTAGAGAGCTCGGATTTTGGCGATTTTTCGAAGGTTTTTCAAGAAATTCATCGGGGTAAGTGATTCTAACTCAGATTTGGTTAGAGTACATGAATCTATCATTGAATTCATCATTTAATT
Source organism: Nicotiana glauca (assembly GCA_026770625.1). Classification (NCBI taxonomy): domain Eukaryota; kingdom Viridiplantae; phylum Streptophyta; class Magnoliopsida; order Solanales; family Solanaceae; genus Nicotiana; species Nicotiana glauca. The sequence goes on along the minus strand of MU761735.1, from coordinate 56,239 downwards.
AGTGATTTGAGATG
>MU761735.1:19223-54284 GCA_026770625.1 Nicotiana glauca | reverse complement strand
CACCGTATCTCTTCCTTTGATTCTAAATTCCATTATGTATATTACTGGCCTTATAATAGTGTTTAGATTCTTTAGATGCTCGTGACTTATGACACCCCGATTTCGGGCTGAGTTGGGGATGATTTCTCTGTTCTATCACGTTTATCTCACATTTAATATTATATTGACTATGATTTAGACTTATTCTTGCTATGTAATTACAAGAGATGAAATGTTTTGTTGACTGGCTGGCCTTGTCCTCACGAGAGGCGCCATCACTACCGGGTTCGGGATTTTGGGTCGTGACAAGTTAATATTATACCAATTTTAAAAAATATGTACATACAATATCTAATTTTACGGATAGAGCATGGGTGCACGTGCCCCATAGTTTTGCTTATACATCCGCCTCTGCTTGCATATATATTTATTTGACGCGAGGCACACGTACAATACACGTACATTAAACTAGTATATATATATATAAGAAAAAATATACATTAACGTACATGATATTAATTAGTTGTAAGTGTATATTAACTTACTTATATATTAATACTTATTATATATAATTAAATCTACATAGTATATTACTGATATTTATAAAGAAATGAATATCTATTCATGTATCATTACAAATTTTGAAAAAATGCATGTGTTATTGCTTAAAGTAAATAAAACTTTTATTACTTAATTCGAAGATTTTGTTACTTAAATGTATTATTCATACAACAAAATGGATTCACTAAAACACATCATCGTAATGTTATAAATATTCCAATAAAACTTTAAGATACTCCATTGCATTATATTGTCCATGAAATATATTTATATAGTATATTACTGTCAGAAAATATACATTAAAATATATGCATATTAATTAGTTGTAAGAATACACTAATTAAATTACTTATATATTATATATAATGTATAGTTATAAAATATATTAACAACACCAGGGAATGAATATCCATTCATGTGTATATTTGTACGTAACATTCACACCTCTCTATAACAATATCTCTATATAAAAATCATTCATTATAAAAGTCAGGTTTTTTGGGAACCGGTTTAATATGTTATATTATAATATATATCCTCTATAACATCACTTCACTATAACAGTCAAAATATATCAAACAAAAAAAACTGTTATAGAGATGTTTGACTGTATATTAATAACACTTGGGAATGAATATCCATTCATGTGCATTACAGATTTTGAAGGGAAAAGAAATTTAAAATAAATTGATATGGATGGATTAGGCGAGAGAGAAAATCTTCATAGAAATATATTAGGGATAGAAAAATTATTTATAATTAATTAAAACGTAAAATTTTAAAATAAATTGTATATATATAATTTTTAAAAGTTGTTGTATTTCTTTTAAATAAGTTTCAAAAAGGTTGTATTATGTGTAATTCCTCAACATATTCCCATCACAACGAAAAGTCTCGAGTACGTCTTATCTGCTTAGAGAAGGGCCCAAAGGGAAGAAAGAAGAAGAAGAAAAGATATAGTCAGATATAAAGCAAAGTCCAATCTTAATTTGGGCCTAAGACTTAAAAGTTGGTTAAAATAGCACGGGTTAGTTAGTTTTCGGACTTGTCATTCAACAATAGCCAACGTTTGTAATTTATTGAAATATAAATACTATTTTGCTGCAACACGAAAAATTCCCTTATAATATACTGGAGATCGGTGCATTGTGTATGAACTTCCAGCATATTATGCTGGAACTCCAACACGCGAAAAGTTCAAGTATAATATACTAGAGATTGGAGCACCGGTGCTCCAATCTCAAGTATAATATATTTGACCGGTATATTATACTGGAGTCCAGTACAGTATACAAGAGTTCCAGTATATTATATTGGAGTATTTTCCGAATTTTCGTTCACATTTATCTTTACATGAAAAATGACTAAATTTCAATTGCTTTTGAAACTGTAGCTATTTTTGAATGACCACTTGTAAATATGGGTGGGCATAATTTGGGAAAACCCGAAATCCAAACCGAAATCCTAATTTCTTGGATTTTCGGATTACAGATTGGATTTTGGTTTTAATTTTTTAAACTTTTTTTAATTTCGGATTGGATATTGGATTTGGTACTTCGAATTTTTGGATCTCCCAAAATCCGGAATTCCTATACTTTATATTTGGTCCATTATCTATATGTCAATAGTAATAAGTTCAATACCATACCCATTAGATGTTATCTCGTATATTCAATATTAATTACTAAGTTACTATGAGAATACTTTCTATTTGGACACGGTTTTAGTATTTCAACTTTTTATCTGTCGTACTAATGTCTCTATCGTATCTTTTTTATACGTAATAATTTAATTACTTTACTACTTTATTTGGATGATTGCGGTGAGAATGAAAAACTTTTCAGTCAATTTAACACAAGTACTTCATTTGGATATTTATTTTTGTTAAAAGAAGAAACATCTCAACTTATTGCTCAAATCCGAAAATTCAAAATATCTAAACCGAATAACCCGAAACGGAACTTAAAAAACACGTTCCAATTCGAACTTATTTGGATTATCATTTTGTCAATTTAAAAATTTAAAATTTAAATTGAAATTTCATATACAATCCGAATTGCCCGTATACTCACCCCTACTATAAATCTAAGTTGTCGTACACGGTACACCCAAGAAAATTGACACGGATGACAACCCATAATAGAAATTGGCATATTTCTGGCAAAAGATTAGAGTTGGCAAAAAACTTACGTAAGCCAAAATAAATAAATAATAATCTAGTCTTCCAAAACCCCCAATATTTTGTATGATTTTCACTTCATCTTCTGAAAAATATCCTTTTCAAAAGTTTCATCTTCAATAGAGATTATTTTCTTCTAACTTCATCTTTAGATCTGTGTAGATCGTTAAAAGTTCATTCATTCAGAAAATTTGATGAATCATCAATTTTTGTGGCCGATGTTAAAAATTTACAAGCAAGTTTTGACAATCCGTAAAAATTGTGAACAGCTAACTTTGATGCATCCGTCAAAACTTGAAAATGAGACTATTCTTGCACAATGTTCAAAATAGGATCAAAATATAAGTACTGCTGCCCCAAAGGGCCATATGATAGAATTTTGAGGAATTTTCAGAAACCATTATTGTTTAGTGACAATTAATTTTCTATAGCTATCATACAAATAATTACTTTCTATAGTTACTCTTCAGTTGTTACGGTAATATATTCGCTGTATCACACTGTTGTATTTATGAATACAGCTCCAAAAAGTGCATAAAAATCAGGGTAATCCAGTTGTACGCGCATGTATTCACATGTATTAGTGCCATGTATTCATGAATACAACAACAAAAAGCGCCTAAAATAATGGTAGTCCAACTGTACTCGCATGTATTCACATATATTCGTGTTGTTGTATTCATGGATACAATAGTAAAAAGCGCCTAAAACTAATAAACTCCAGCTGTACTCGCATGTACTCACATGTATTCGCGCGCATGTATTCGTGAATACAACAACAAAAAGCGCCTAAAATTAGAGCAGTCTAGCTGTACACGCATGTATCAACATATATTCGCGTTGCTGTATTCATGAATACAGTAGTAAAAACGACTAAAATCATAGCAGTCCAGCTGTATGCACATGTATTCATGAATATAGTAACGACAATCACCTTAAAAATATGTATGTTCAGCTGTTTAAGAGAGAGGAAAAACATAAATAACGTATTTCATGCCTCAATGGTAGCATATATCATAAATACTTATTTTGGTATAAAATATAAAAGGTAGCTATAAAAAATAATATTTTAAATAATTTTAATTTGTAATAAATAAGGTGTATTCCTTTGCTATAGGAGGTAAAAAGTCCTATAGTTTTTTTCAAGAAGCAAGAGGGTTCAGAAAAGCAAGTCCAACCTTAATTTGGGCCCAAGACCAAATGTAGTCTAAAATTGCACGGTGTGTCCTCCAACAGACATGTCTTGACGAAATGTTCTCATTTTTACTGTATTATATTTTTTTTTATCAAGAATATTATAGTTCTTCAATATATAAAGTTTGAAATTCTTGATTAGTGGTGAAAAGTAGAAATTAATAATTGATTGTTATTAAAATTATTTGATTATTGATAATTTGTGCTTAAATTTTAAATTCAAACATCGATTTAATAATTTACTTTTAAAAGCTCAAGACTTCATTGCCACCTTAGGAAGTGTTAGAGAAGACAAATTGGATACTCTTTAATTGGTGTTGTTTTATGATAGTAGCTATAATATGTGTTTTGGCTACTATTTACACTTTAAATTGGTTGTACTTTATTGATGTTTGAGCGTTAAATGGGAGTAGATTGCTCTGACAGAGTGTTTTATGCTTTGCAGGAGAAATTTCGGGCGAAAATGAGGTTAATAAGCATTTTGCACCGATATAGAGAGTTGACGAAGTAAAAGCTTATCGAGTAAATCGGGAGGTCGTTAGAGGAACGAAAGAGGTCAGCGCATTTAAAAAGAAGAACGAAGAAGAGTGCAGGAAAAGGCCCAGGTGCGCGTGTTACAACCCATATTCATGTACGTTACTTTATGTCGTAAGTTAGTCAACATAAAACCAAGAAGAGATTATCTTTGAGATGATAAGAAGTTAATCCTATTGGTCTTAAATGATACAAAGGTGTATAAGGGTGGTTAACAAGTATTAGAAGTTAAATGAATCAAGGATATTGTCAGCAGTATTTTCGGGTAAACCTAGAGGTGCTTAATACACTCAAGAGGTCATGTTTTAAGGTATTTGAATCATATAATATGTGTATCATAGGTCTTGAGGTCAACCGAGTTATGAAACAAAAATCGACAAAAGTTGTCGCAATTTACGTTCATAATTTTACTTAAACTTTAGGTCAAATGTTACCAAGACTTTCTCCTAATTTACTTTGAATTAAGGGGTGATTCTCTATGGGTCCCACAAAGTCGGTTTAAGAGATATGGATATATATAATATGCCTCGAACCCGTTTTAAGTCATTCATTTTTAGTATATTCAGCCTTAGAACCCTAGAGACACCATTTCAAGTTTCTCTCAAGATTTAAGACCCAAACAAAGGGCAAACAACACAAATCAAGTGTCGGGAATCCCGTGGCGCTAGTAAGTTTCTTGTTCTTCTTGTTGTTGCTCATTTTTTGTGTTCTTCTAGCTCATGTGGGAGGTTGTTTTAAGGGGTTTATGTTTTGTAAATACTCCCTCAAGTTGTTAATATCAACCCTAGGTGATTTCAAGTCTTCTAAAGTGATTCTAGTACCGAAAACCCTTATTGATTGCTAGTTTCACTTCCTTGTTGTTGTGGCAGCATTGAAGGGATATTTCGTTGACAATTAAGGTCAAATTGGAGTTCTTCTTTCTGTCTAAAGGTAAGAACCTCTTACTTTACAAGTATTTAAGATTATCCAGGTTGCAGCTAAGTCATTGAAGCTAGAACTTGTGAAATATATATCGAAGGGCTTGGTAGTAATGTTGTCGGTTGGTGGACTATTTTGGGAGGCTCAATATGATTAATATTGATGTCGTTTGGATTGTTTGGTGATTGTTTTCACTTGTGAAAATTCATATAAATAGGGTAGGTTTTGTCCGTTTCATCGTAAAATAGGTTATGGTCGGTACGTAATAGTTACGATGCTTAAACATTAACGATAGTGTCATTTCTCCTATTGCAGCCTAAAGAGTTGTGACATTTGCATAGCTTGAGGTTGGGAAGTATATACAAGGTATGTGAGGCTATCCCTTTCCTTCTTTTGCACGACTCCGATTGTACATAATATAATGAACGAGCTTCCAAAGATACTCTACTCTTAAAAGCTAGCAGTACTTACATTGTTTTTCCTCTTATGGAACGATTGATGTTATTATCGCTTCTCTTATTCTTATGTTATCAATGTTGTTGGTAATTCCTGATTCTTATAAGGTTCATAGTGAAGAGTTAGTCCTAATAATGTGTATAGAGGATACTGACCTTACGACACTCTGAAAGGTTTAGAACGTGATTCCATGAGTCGGGCATGCATTATATATATGTAACTATTTTACTCTACCGAGCCGCGCTATAGTCGGCCAGTGTCACGACCCTAAACCCGGACCCGGTCGTGATGTCGCTTCTCGTGAAGACAAGGCCAGCCGACACATTCCCATTCCAATATTAAGCAATAAAATAATAAGTATCAAGTCGTAAACATGATAAAATCTCAAAAATAAGCAGTTACCAGTATAATTTGCGGAAAAACAAACCCAACACAGCCCGATACCGGGGTGTCACTAGTCATGAGCATCTACTAAGCTCCGAATACAACTAGAGTCAAAAATATAATAAATATTATGACGACCCGGCCTGTCGTCACGTGAGTTACCGCCCCATTTCCCTCTTATTGTGTTGCTTCATGTTTCAATATCGGTATTAGAGTTGATCGGGTAGATTTGGGTTGGTTTTGGATGAAAATGAGGCAATTAGCCTCTTAGAAGGAAGGTTGTTGTAGAAAAGTCAACCGAAAGTTGACTATGTGGTTGGGGGCTCGGATGTGAATTGCGGTGGTTCTTCGGGGGATGATTTGTGACTTAGGAGTGTGATCGGAATCGAATTTGGAGGTCCGGTGTAGAAATAGGCTTGAATTGGCGAAGTTGGAAATTTGGCGAATTCCGGTTGGTAGGTGAGATTTTGATCCAATGGTCGGAATGGAATTCCGAGAGTGCAGTAGCTTCATTAGGTGATTTTGGATATGTTTGCAAATTTTCAGGTCATTCGGACGTTGTTTGGTCGGCTTTTTGGCTGAATGTGCATTTCGGAAGTTTTGATGAAAACTAGGCTTGGATCTGATGTGATTTATTGGTTTTAGCGTTGTTTGACGTGTTTTGAGGATTGGAACTAGTTTGCATAAGATTGTTGGATGTGTTGGTGCTTTTGGTTGAGGTCCCGGGGGGCCTCGGGGTGATGTCGGATGATTAATCAGAAATTTTGAAGTTTTGCAACAGGTCTGTAATTGAAGCTTCTGGTATTTTCGCATCTGCGGAAAAAGGACCACAGGAGCGGTTCCGCAGATGCGGCTAATTGGTCGCAGAAGCGGTCCTGGGGAAGGGGTGGTAATTCCTCAAAAGCGGAAGAGTTTCCACAGAAGCGGTCCTGGGATTCTTTTGATGATACCGCAGAAGCGGTCAAGTAGACCGCAGAAGCGGTCGTAGTGAGTTAAAGTGAAAACCGCAGAAGCGGTCCCGCAAAAGCAGTAGCGGGACCGCAGAAGCGAAAATCGCTGAAGGGTTTAATGGAATAGTGTCTTCGAATTTCAGAGTTAGAAAACATTTTTGGGACTTCGGTAAGAGGCGATTTTGGGCGATTTGGAGAGATTTCGAAGGAGATTCCATCAGGTATGAACTTGTAGCCTCAAATAACGTTGTTATGGTATAAAAACAAGGATTAAACACTGAAAATTGGAGGAATCAAAGGGTAAAAATTGAGGTTTTGGCTTGAAGCCTAAGAGAGTTTAAAGTGACGATTTGAGGGGCCAAATGGACTCCGATTCTTATGTATTTAATATGTACGGACTCGTGGTGAGACGAGAATTCCAGAAATATGAATTTCATAATTTTTCGATAAGTGGGCCCGGGGCTCGGGTTTTGCCAACTCCGTGGTTTTTGTTGTTTTTCGAGTCTTTTCGATTGGGTTGTGGTTTATTGGCCTATTGTGACGTATACCTTATGGTTTTGATCAGATTCTATACGCGAGGAGGTAGATTTGAGAGGGAAAGGCTTGGAGAGCTAGATTATCGGCCAGCTAGAGGTGAGTAATACTTTAAATGATACTCTGAGTGTTTAAAACCCCGAATTTGCACATCTTATTGCTATGTTGAGGTGACTTGCACGCTGGACCTGAGCGTGGGGTAGAGCACCATTGGGGATCGTGACTTGGTCTGTCCCGGTTGTTGATTTTTACTGCGTAATTGTAAATGATTTGTTGTTATCATTATGACTTGGGCTCATTGCCATACTTGGGGCTTATTATCAATTGTTTGAACTCTTTATGAACTATCATCACTGTTTCCCTCACTATTTGAAATATTAATTGAACTCAGTCAATGTGATTTACATTGTTTCATGAACTCAGCTATATTTTACTCAACTTGGAATTTTAACTGATATTTGGACTATTGTTGAGCTGAGTATTATTGTTTTACTGATACCCGAGAGGTTTTTTGACTATTTTTGGATTGATTGAGGCCGAGGGCCATATGTAAGGGCATGAAGAGTGATGTGAGGAGGCTTTCAGGCCTCGAGTGTTCTGCTAGGAGGCTTTCAGGCCTCGAGTGTTCTGCGAGGAGGCTTTCAGGCCTCGAGTGTTCTGCGAGGAGGCTTTCAGGCCTCGAGTGTATTGTGAACAGGCTTTCAGGCCTCGTGTTGATACTATTCAGGCTTTCAGGCCGTGTTGATAGTGCTTGGGCTGTAGGAGCCCCTCCGGAGTCTGCACACCCACAGTGAGCGCGGGGTACCCCTTTGAAATGGGCAGCGGTAACAATGACACTATCATACGTGTTTCGGTCAGGTAACAATGACTGACCAGTCAGGTAACAATGACTGACTAGTGGTAACAATGACACTGAAACACGCTTTGGTCAGGTAACAATGGCTGACCTTATTTGTGTATTCTTGTTTATTTGATTCCTTTCAAGAGAATGTCTTGCTATGTTTCATGGATTTCTACTGTTTATTTGGTTTTACTGCTTGAGATATCATTTTCTGTGCCCTTTTGAGATTTTATACTTTCAGTGTTATTTATTTTTATTACCTCTGAGTTGGAAGTACTCACTTTACTCCCTGCACCATGTGTGCAGATCTAGGTCCTTCTTCACAGGCTGAGTAGACATTCAGTGATCAGGGGGCTTGCTTATTCGGGAGAGTTGAGGTAGCTGCATGGCGTTCGCAGTCGTTGACTTTTCCTCTTATCCTTGTCTTTTATATTCCGTACTATCAGACATTTAGACAGTTTATGTAGTAGGATATTATTCTATTCTGTAGAGGCTCATATTCATGACACCAGGTCCAGGGTTGGGCTATATGTTGAGTTTTTGCTAAACATCGGTATTCGTAATGGTACTTCTGTATTTTCCTTAAATGGCTTAATGTTTACAGTTTCACTTATCAAATATTGGTTGCCAATTGGGTTGAATATATCATTAATGGTCGGGCTTGCCTAGTAGTGTGTTGGGTGCCATCACGACCGGGTTTGGGGTCGTGACAAGTTGGTATCAGAGCCTAGGTTACTTGGTCTCGCGAATCATGAGCCAGTTTAGTAGAGTCTCGCGGATCGGTACGGAGACGTCTGTTTTTATCCTCGAGAGGCTGCAGAACCTTTAGGAAAACTTCAAATTTTGAAATTCTTGTCGTGCGACTTTGTTGATCCGAGAACTAAACTTCTGTATTCTGTTCTCTCGCAGATGGCAAGAACTCGTGCTACCGGACATGGCGGACGACCACCATAGCCACCTGCTAGAGGTCGTGGGCGCGGCCGTGGTCGAGGTAGAGCAGCAGGGGCAACACTAGTTGACCCACCAGTTGCCCCTATTCGGGACCAGCCTCCAGCTGGAGATGCTCCAGCAGCACCTGCTCAGGCACCAGTTGTGCCTATTGTGATTCCGGGTCTTGAGGAGGCCCTAGCTCAGATCTTATCGGTTTGCACTGGCCTGGCTTAGGCAGTCTCGGCCATTACTGCCGCAGCTATATCTCAGACCGGGGGTGGTTATCAGACCCCGGCAGCTCGCACTCTTGAGCAGGTAGTGCAGGGTTTACAGATACTAGAGGCCCCACCAGTCCATCTAGTTACCCCAGTCCAGCCAGTGGCTCCAGTTCAGTCGGTTGCCCCGGTTCAGGGTGATGTGATTCTAGTTATTCCAGATGATGAGCAGTGTCGTCTGGAGAGGTTCAGCAGGCTTTCACCTCCGGTATTCAGTGGTATTCCGGGCGAGGATGCCAGGGTTTTCTCGACAAGTGTCGACGTATGCTTCGGACAACAGGGATCTTAGAGTCGAGCGGGGTATCATTCACTACCTTTCAGTTCACAAGAGCAACCTTTACTTGGTGGGAGGCATATGAGCGGCGTAGGCCGGTAGGTGCAGCACCATTGGCATGGCAGGAGTTCTCCACTATTTTTCTGGAAAAGTGGGTACCACGGTCACAGAGAGAGGAGCTGCGTAGGCAGTTTGAGTGGCTTCGGCAAGGAGATATGTCTGTGACGGAGTATGAGGTGAGATTCTCAAAGTTATCTCGTTATGCTCCATGGATGGTTCCGACTGATCAGGAGAGTATCAAGCGATTTGTGGATGGACTTATTTATCCCATCCGTATTTTGATGACCCGAGAGAGGGTCCTAAGTCATACTTTTGAGGATGCAGTGGACATTGCTCGTGACATTGAGACAGATCGTCGTCGGGAGCGCGAGGAGAGGGAGGCCAAGAGGCCTCGAGGGTCAGGTAGCTTCAGTGGTGCTTAGTCTAGAGGCCAGGGTCAGCGAGCAAAGGTCGATCTTTCAGGCCTCCACAGCCAGCTCGTTCAGAGTACCGTAGTTCATCTTCTGGTCGGGGTTATCAGGGCTCTCAGCAGAGTCAGCCATCTCTTAGTGCACTTTCAGCGCAGAGTTCATCTCGTTCCCCATCTGTTTAGGGTTCCTCCATATCGAGTGCGTCAGCCAGTCATTCTGATGCGCGGGGTTCCCTTCATCCCATTCCCCAGCACCTGGGAGTTGTTATGATTGCGGGGAGTTTGGGCATTTGTGGAGGCAGCGTCCTCGGTGCCGCAGCAGTCAGTCTCAGCAGAGGGGTCAGCCCTCATCTTCTGGTCTATCTTCTTCAGCACCCGCCCCGCCAGCTAGGGGTGAGGGTCAGGCATCTAGGGGTCGCCCTCGAGGGGGAGGCCGATCAGGTGGTCAGGCTCGTTTCTATGCTCTTCAGGGCCGTTCAGATGTTGTTGCTTCGGATGCTGTTATTACAGGTATTATTTCAGTCTGTCACCGAGATGCCTCAGTCTTGTTTGATCCTGGTTCCACTTATTCCTATGTATCTTCATACTTTGCTCATCATTTGGGTACGACCCGAGGGTGTCTTGCGTTGCCTGTGCATGTATCTACCCCGGTGGGCGATACTATTATTGTGGACCATGTGTATCGGTCCTGTCTTGTTACTATTGGGGGTCTGGAGACCCGAGTTGATTTACTGCTATTGAGTATGGTTGATTTCGATGTTATTCTGGGCATGGATTGGCTATCTCCGTGTCATGCTATTCTGGACTGTCACGCCAAGATAGTCACATTGGCTATGCCGGGTGTCCCGAGGATCGAGTGGCACGGTACAACTGATTATGTACCCAGCAGGGTAATTTCTTTCTTAAAGGCCCAGCGGATGGTTGGGAAGGGATGTTTATCATATTTGGCATTAGTGAGAGATGTTGGAGCTGAGACTCCCAGCCTTGATTCTGTTCCCGTTGTGAGGGATTTTCCGGATGTGTTTCCATCGGACCTGTCGGGCATGCCGCCGGACAGGGATATTGACTTTGGTATTGATTTGGTGCCGGGCACTCAGCCCATCTCTATTTCTCCTTATCGTATGGCACCAGCTGAGTTAAAGGAATTGAAGGAGCAGCTTCAGGAACTCCTAGATAAAGGGTTCATTCGGCCTAGTGTGTCACCGTGGGGGTGCACCGGTGTTGTTTGTCAAGAAGAAAGATGGCTCAATGAGGATGTGTATTGATTACGGGCAGTTAAACAAGGTAACAGTGAAGAACAAGTATCCTCTACCGCGCATTGATGATTTGTTTGATCAGCTCTGGGGAGCGAGGGTATTCTCGAAGATTGATCTTCATTCAGGCTATCACCAACTGAAGATTCGGGATTCTGATATTATGAAGACGGCTTTCAGGATGAGATATGGGCATTATGAGTTTCTAGTTATGTTTTTTGGGCTGACTAATGCCCCAGCTGCGTTCATGCATTTGATGAATAGCGTGTTCCGTCCGTATCTGGATTCCTTTGTGATTGTGTTTATTGATGACATCCTTGTGTACTCTCGTAGTCAGGAGGAGCATGCTCAGCATTTGAGAGTGGTATTGCAGAGGTTGAGGGAGGAGAAGCTTTACGTAAAGTTCTCCAAGTGTGAGTTCTGGCTTGAGTCTGTGGCTTTTCTGGGACACGTTGTGTCCGGTGATGGTATACAGGTGGATCCGAAGAAGATAGAGGCGGTGCAGAGTTGGCCTAGACCGACCTCCGCCACTGAGATCCGTAGTTTCCTTGGGTTGGCAAGATATTATCGCCGGTTTGTTCAGGGATTTTCTTCTATTGCATCACCCTTGACCAAGTTGACTCAGAAGGGTGTTCCATTTGTGTGGTCCGAGGAGTGTGAGGAGAGATTTCAGAAGCTCAAGACAGCATTGACCACAGCTCCAGTTTTAATATTGCCATCAACTTCAGGTTCCTACACCGTGTATTGTGATGCCTCGATAGTTGGCATAGGATGTGTACTGATGCAGGAGGGTAGAGTTATTGCATATGCTTCTCGTCAGTTGAAGCCCCATGAGAAGAACTACCCCTGCACGATTTGGAGTTAGCAGCTATAGTTCATGCTCTGAAGATTTGGAGGCACTACTTGTATGGTGTTTCTTGTGAGGTGTATACGGACCATCGCAGCCTTCAACATCTGTTCAAATAGAAAGATCTTAATTTGAGACAGTGAAGGTGGCTTGAGTTGCTTAAGGATTATGACATTACCATATTGTATCATCCGGGGAAGGCCAATGTGGTGGCCGATGCTTTGAGCCGGAAGACGGTTAGTATGGGCAGCTTGGCTTATATTCCAGTTGGGGAGAGGCCCTTCGCAGTTGATGTTCAGGCATTGGCCAATCGGATGGTGAGATTGGATATTTCAGAGCCGAGTCGGGTGTTGGATTGCGTTGTTTCTCAGTCCTCCTTATATGATTGCATCAGAGAGCGTCAATATGATGGTCCATATTTGCTTCTCCTCAAGGACAGGGTTCAGCACGATGATGCCAGGGATGTGACTATTGATAGTGACGGTGTATTGAGGATGCAGGGCCGGATTTGCATGCCCAATATAGATGGACTTCGAGAGTTGATACTAGAGGAGGCTCACAGCTCGTGGTACTCCATTCATCCGGGTGCTGCGAAGATGTATCAGGACTTGAGACAACATTACTGGTGGAGAAGGATGAAGAAGGATATTGTGAGTTATGTAGCCCGATGTCTCAACTGTCAGCAGGTCAAGTACGAGCATCAGAGACCGGGCGGTGTTCTTCAGCGTATGGTTATTACTGAGTGGAAATGGGAGCGGATTACTATGGATTTTGTGAGTGGTCTCCCTCGGACTTCGAGGAAGTTCAATTCAGTTTGGGTGATTGTTGATCGGCTGACCAAATCCGCGCACTTCATTCCAGTATGTACTACTTATTCATCGGAGCGGTTGGTAGGGATCTTTATTCGGGAGATTGTCAGGTTACATGGGGTTCCAGTGTCCATTATCTCTGATAGAGGTACTCAGTTCACTTCTCAGTTCTGGAGGGCATTTCAGCGGAAGCTGGGTACTCAGGTAGAGTTGAGCACAGCATTTCATCCTCAGACGGACGGACAGTCTGAGCGCACTAATCAGATCTTGGAGGATATGTTGTGTGCCTGTGTTATCGATTTCGGAGGTTCATGGGATGAGTTTTTGCCGCTTGCAGAGTTTTCCTACAACAACAGTTATCAGTCGAGTATACAGATGGCCCCGTATGAGGCGTTGTATGGTAGACGGTATAGATCTCCTGTTGGATGGTTCGATCCTGGCGAGGCTAGATTGTTAGGGAGTGAGATGGTTCAGGATGCCTTGGAGAGAGTGAAGTTGATCCAGGAGAGGCTTCACACAGCACAGTCGCGCCAGAAGAGTTATGTGGACCGGAAGATTCGTGATGTGTCATATATGGTAGGCGAGAAGGTCTTGTTGAAGGTTTCGCCCATGAAGGGTGTTATGCAGTTCGAGAAGAAAGGGAAGCTGAGTCCTAGGTTCACTGGCCCTTTTGAGATACTCAGAAGGATTGGAGAGGTGGCATATGAGTTAGCCTTGCCACCCAGTTTGTCTAGTGTGCATCCGGTATTCCATGTGTCTATGCTCCGGAAGTATGTTGGGGACCCGTCTCATGTGTTGGACTTCAGCATGGTTCAGCTGGATGATGATTTATCATATGATGTGGAGCCGGTGGCTATTCTGGGTTGACAGGTTCGAAAGTTGAGATCCAAGGATATTGCTTCAGTAAAGGTGCAGTGGAGAGGTCGGCCCGTGGAGGAGGCTACTTGGGAGACCGAGCGGGAGATGCGGAGCAGATATCCTTACTTGTTTGAGACTCCAGGTATGTTTCTTGACCCGCTCGAGGACGAGCATTTGTTTTAGTTGGGGAGGATGTGATGACCCGGCTTGTCGTCACGTGAGTTACCGCCCTGTTTCCCCCTTATTGTGTTGCTTCATGTTTCAATATCGGTATTAGAGTTGATTGGGTAGAGTTGGGTTGGTATTGGATGAAAATGAGGCAATTAGCCTCTTAGAAGGAAGGTTGTTGTAGAAAAGTCAACTGGAAGTTGATTATGTGGTTGGGGGATCGGATGTGAATTCCGGTGGTTCGGTTAGCTTCGGGGGATGATTTGTGACTTAGGAGTGTGATCGGAATCGAATTTGGAGGTCCGGTGAGGAAATAGGCTTGAATTGGCGAAGTTGGAAATTTGGCGAATTCCGGTTGGTAGGTGAGATTTTGATCCGAGGGTCGGAATGGAATTTCGAGAGTTGCAGTAGCTTCGTTAGGTGATTTTGGATATGTCTGCAAATTTTCAGGTCATTCGGACGTTGTTTGGTCGGGTTTTTGGCTGAATGTGCATTTCGAAAGTTTTGATGAAAACTAGGCTTGAATCCGATGTCATTTATTGGTTTTAACGTTGTTTGACGTGTTTTGAGTATTGGAACTAGTTTGCATAAGATTGTTGGATGTGTTGGTGCTTTTGGTTGAGGTCCCGGGGGCCTCGGGGTGATGTCGGATGATTAATCGGAAATTTTGAAGTTTTGCAACAGGTCTGTAATTGAAGCTTCTGGTATTTCCGCATCTGCGGAAAAAGGACCGCAGGAGCGGTTCCGCAGATGCGGCTAATTGGTCGCAGAAGCGGTCCTGGGGAAGGGCTGGTAATTCCGCAAAAGCGGAAGAGTTTCCGCATAAGCAGACACCGCAGAAGCGGTAAGTGACCGCAGAAGCGGTAAGTGACCGCAGAAGTGGTCCTGGGATTCTTTTGATGATACCGCAGAACCGGTCAAGTAGACCGCAGAAGCGGCCGTAGTGATTTTAAGTGTAAACCGCAGACGCGGTCTAAAGGCCGCAGAAGCGGTCCCGCAAAAGCGGTAGCTGGATCGCAGAAGCGAAAATCGCTGAAGGGTTTAATGGAACAGTGTCTTCGAATTTCAGAGTTAGAAAACATTTTTGGGACTTCGGTAAGAGGCGATTTTGGGCGATTTGGAGAGATTTCGAAGGAGATTCCATCAGGTATGAACTTTTAGCCTCAAATAATGTTGTTATGGTATAAAAACAAGGATTAAACACTGAAAATTGGAGGAATCAAAGGGTAAAAATGGAGGTTATGGCTTGAAGCCTAAGAGAGTTTAAAGTGACGATTTGAGTGGTCAAATAGACTCCGATTCTTGTGTATTTTATATGTACGGACTCGTGGTGAGACGAGGATTCCAGAAATGTGAATTTTGTAATTTTTCGAGAAGTGGTCCCGGGGCTCGGGTTTTGCCAACTCCGTGGTTTTTGTTATTTTTCGAGTCTTTTCGATTGGGTTATGGTTTATTGGCGTATTGTGACGTATCCCTTATGGTTTTGATCAGATTCTATACGCGAGGAGGTATATTTGAGAGGGAAAGGCTTGGCGAGCTAGATTATCGGCCGGCTAGAGGTGAGTAATACTTGTAAATGATACTCTGAGGGTTTAAAACCCCGAATTTGCACATCTTAGTGCTGTGTTGAGGTGACTTGCATGCTGGACCTGAGCGTGGGGTAGAGCACCGTTGGGGATCGTGACTTGGTCCGTCCCGGTTGTTGATTTTTACTGCGTAATTATAAATGATTTGTTGTTATCATTATGACTTGGGCTCATTGCCATACTTGGGGCTTATTATCAATTGTTTGAACTCTTTATGAACTATCATCACTGTTTCCCACACTATTTGAAATATTAATTGAACTCAGTCCATGTGATTTACACTGTTTTATGAACTCAGCTATATTTTACTCAATTTGGAATTTTAACTGATATTTGGACTATTATTGAGCTGAGTATTATTGTTTTACTGATGCCCGAGAGGCTTTTTGACTATTTTTGGACTGATTGAGGCCGAGGGCCATATGTGAGGGCATGAATAGTGATGTGAGGAGGCTTTCAGGCCTCGAGTGTTCTGTGAGGAGGCTTTCAGGCCTCGAGTGTTCTGCGAGGAGGCTTTCAGGCCTCGAGTGTATTGTGAACAGGCTTTCAGGCCTCGTGTTGATACTATTCAAGCTTTCAGGCCTTATTGACAGCGCTTGGGCTGTAGGAGCCCCTCCGGAGTCTGCACACCCACAGTGAGCGCGGGTTACCCTTTGAAATGGGCAGCGGTAACAATGACACTGTCATACGTGTTTCGGTCAGGTAACAATGACTGAACAGTCAGGTAACAATGACTGACTAGTCGTAACAATGACACTGAAACACGCTTTGGTCAGGTAACAATGGCTGACCATATTTGTGTATTCTTGTTTATTTGATTTCTTTCAAGAGAATGTCTTTCTATGTTTCATGGATTTCTACTGTTTATTTGGTTTTACTGCTTGAGATAGCATTTTCTGTGCCCTTTTGGGATTTTATACTTTCAGTGTTATTTACTTTATTACCACTGAGTTGGAAGTACACACTTTACTCCCTGCACCATGTGTGCAGATCTAGGTCCTTCTTCACAGGCTGAGTAGACATTCAGTGATCAGCGGGCTTGCTTATTCGGGAGAGTTGAGGTAGTTGCATGGCGTTCACAGCCGTTGACTTTTCCTCTTATCCTTGTCTTTTATATTCCGCACTATCAGACATTTAGACAGTTTATGTAGTAGGATATTATTCTATTCTGTAGAGGCTCATATTCGTGATACCGGGTCCAGGGTTGGGCTATATGTTGAGTTTTTGCTAAACATCGGTATTCGTAATGGTACTTCCGTATTTTCCTTAAATGGCTTAATGTTTACAGTTTCACTTATCAAATATTGGTTGCCAATTGGGTTGAATATATGGTTAATGGTCGGGCTTGCCTAATAGTATGCTGGGCGCCATCACGATCGGGTTTGGGGTCGTGACAAATACAGTCTAATGAAATCGAGAGGGAGAAAAACAGTGCTGCGAACGTCGGGCAGCTACCTTACTAAACTCCGATGACTCTGCCTCTGAGCAATCAATACCCGCTACCAGGTTCAGAAATATCTGCATCTACACATAAGGTACAGAGAGTAAAGTGAGTACTTCCAACTTAGTGAGTAATAAAAATAAATGAAGACTGAGTGATAGAAAATCACGAAGAGTACATCAACATGTTGTATAGAAGCAGTACAAAACTAGTAAGAAAGCAATGAAACTGTAAAATCTCTTAAGTACCTTAGCTCAGTTTAAACTTCTTTAAAAATGGCTTTTCAACAATTAAGCAATTGAATTCAAGCAATTAGAACAGATAAGCATAGAAGATCCGCCTATCGGGAACAATTACACAATTAAATATGTAAATGATAGGTAAATAAGAAAGATAAGCACATAAAGGTTCGTCCCTCAGGCACAATGTCAACAAATCCGCCCCTCGGGCACAATGTCAACAAATTCGCCCCTCGAACAATATCTCAGAACAATACCAGCCCCTCGGGCTGTATCTCAGAACCATACTAGCCATTTGGGCTATATCTCACATCACAATGGGTACCCGCGCTCAGTAGGGGTGTGCAGACTCCTAGAGGGGCCCCTTACAACCCAAGCACAATATCAAGCCATCTCGTGGCATCATAAATAGCCTCTCGGCCTCATATCAATATCAAGCCCTCAGCCTCATTATCATAATTAGTGTATCATTGCCGCGACATACAACCCAACCCAAAAGTATTTTCACAATACAGGCCCTCGGTCTTACTCAGTCAGAATCTCATAAGCCCTCGGGCATTAGTAAAATATGAAGCTCAGCTTAAATATCTTTGAAAATATCAATTAATGTGTTTAAAACAGTATATCATAGCCGGGTTTTTAAAATAGTGAAAATATATCATGACTGAGCACAAGTATGAAATCAAACAATGAGAAAAATATCATTAACAATCCCCTAAGGGTTCAAACAGTTGGCACGAAGTTCAAATATGACATTTAGCCCAAAGTATAATAATATCAAATAATTAGCTGCCAATTATACAGAAAAATAGTCATTCGGGATGGACTAAGTCACAATCCTCAATAGTGCACGACCCCACGCACGTCATCTAGCATGTGTTTCACCTCAATATAGCATGACGCTATGCAATGCGGTGTTTCATACCCTCATATTAGCATTTAAAATCATTACTCACCTCGAACTAGCCCGAAAACCTACTCTGCAACACGCTTGCGTCTCAACCTAACTTCCGAGTGCTCCAAATCTACCAAGTTCAGAATTTTATCATCAAATTATGCTAAACGAATGAATTCCAATTGAAAAGTATCGATTTTAAGCACAAAACCCAAAATTAGTCAAAACCCGACCCCTGGAACCGCATCCTGGAACTGGACAAACTTTGTACCAAAATGTTCTTCATCATCTCACGAGTATGTACATGTAAAGAACTCGAAAATCAGAGTTCTTTTGACCCCTCAAATCATCCCTTAAAGGTTTCGTAATCTCAAGCCCTAAATCCATTTTTTTTTCTACTGATTTTCATATCTAGATCCATGTAAGATTATATATTTAACTCAAAAATAGGAAGAAATCACTTACCTAGTGTTGCTTGGTGAAAATCCCTCCTTGAACTCTCCAAAATCGTCCAAGCCAAATGAAAGAAATGAAAGAAATAGGCTAAAACTCGTGTTTAAAACAATCTGCCCATGCTTCATCAACTTGTACCTTGTGATGTGTAGGTTGTACATCTCTTACCATTTTCCCCTACTGTACACCTTCTATTAAAACGCCCATAACTCCTTGTAAAAATATATAAATGACAAACGGTTTGAATATTTAGAAACTAGACTCGAAGATATTTTATTTGATAGATTGTACACCATATAACTCTTTATATATTTCAAGATATGAGCTTCTAAAGTCAGCTCCATTCATTAGAAAATTCTGTCGAAACTGCTCCACCAGCCATCTTCAATCGATCATAACTTTCGGATAAAATGTCCAAATCATAAATGGTTTAACTTTCTGTAAACTAGAATGCAAGAGATACAAATTCATGTTTTGCATTTTCTGATTCCTTATAGATTTGCAAGATAATTCAAACTCGACTTATTGCATCAGAAATTTTCTGGTGAACAGCTGAAGCTAAAAAATCTACAACTTTTCTAAAGCATGAAATAGTCCGTTTAACCACCCGAAACTCACCGAGGTCATCGGGACCTCAACCAAACATGCCAACATATCTCATAACATCATTCAAACTTATTCCAACCTTTGGAACGCTCAAAACAACATCACAACACCAAATTCGCATCGGATTCAAGCCTAAGAATTTCAAAATCTTCTAAATTACGCTTTTGATAAAAAACCCAACCAAACCACGTCCGAATGACATAAAATTTTGCACACACATCCTAAATGATCCAACAGAACTACTGCAACTTTCAGAATTCCATTCCGACCCCTATATCAAAATCTCATCTATCAATCGGAAAACTCCAAAAACTCAATTTCGCCAATTCAGGCCTAAATCTACTCCGGACCTCAAAAAATATCCGATCACGCTCCTAAGTCCCAAATCACCTAACGGAGACAAATAACTCATAAAAATTCCAATCCAATATCATATACTAACAAGTCAAATCTTGGTCAAACCTTTCGATTTTCAAGCTTCAAACTGAGAACTGTTCTTCCAAATTCATTCTGATCATCCTGAAAACCAAAACCAATGATTTACATAAGTCATAATACGCTACACGGGGTAAGTCATGCTTGAGAACTGGAGAGCAAAGTGTAAAAGCTCAAAATGATCGGTTAGGTCATTACAGTCGGGTACGACACCCATTGTGAAACCACTGATCAGTTAGATTTTATCGAGCTCCACGTGGCCGGGTACTATTCTACCGAGCCTTATGATGGTCAGGTACATTTTCACCGAGCTGACTTTGAGGTTGGGTACGATATGATGATGATGCAGTATATATATATATATATATATATATATATATATATATATATATATGTCAGTATCATGCATTTCATATCAGTAGCCCACAGAGGTACCCAGATGTTACATGTCGTATATTCTCTATCCTTATTCATATTACTATTCATACCTATGCTTTCCTCCCTTGCATACTCAATACTTTATTTGCACTGCCGTCCTTTTTATTTGTGGACGCTGCATATTGTACTGCATTTCCTGATAGATGAATAGACGCAGCTTCCCCAGCATAGTAGGCTGCCCACTTTAGCGGTTATTGGCAAGATCCCTTCTCCAGACTTGCCATGTTCTTAGTATGCATTTTTTGTTATTGATATTATGGGTGTGTCGGGGCCCTGTTCCAACAGTGTTGTAGCACTTATGTTCCTTTAGATGCTCATAGACAAGTGTCAACTCATGTATAGTTTGGTATGCTTTGTTGGCTGATTTTTGTTGTTCTTTCATGGCAGCGTGGTAGCTCGTACCTTATATAGTTTCTTGGTTGTCTGGTCATCTCATGTTATGTATATTCATGCCATTATCTTTCATCATAGTTGTTCATGATCCATTTCTACCATTTATATTGATCTCGTCGGCCCTTAAAGATAATAGGGAAGGTTAGATAAAATGTATATTGGTGCTCGGCAAATATGTCCCGTTGCTAGTTATGACCCTCCAGTTTGGGTCGTGACAGCGCGTCCGCGCACTGACGGCGCAAGTCAGGCAGGAATTTCACAAAGTGCACGGTCACCCTCCCAGGTATGCGGTCGCGCACGTCTCTCTAAGGAAAATTATTTCAGGGCTAAACTTGTAATTCTAGAGGAGACTCTCCTTGACCTATATGAAGCCTAGCTGGCCCAAAAAGAGGGTATCTTGGTTTTTAGAAGGATTTTGAAGGCAAGAATAGGAAAGAAGACGAAAGATTCGGCAACGAGTTTTTATCTTTCTTCCTCTCATTTTTATCATTGATGATGAATTCTATTGTTATGATTGTGAAAGCAATTATGCACAGCTAAACCCCTAATCTAGAATTTTGATGAAACCTATTGGAGGATTATTTTCTTGTTATATTAATAAAGATTTGTGGTAGTATTTTCTCTATTTGTTCAACTATATTATGATTGTTGTTGATTGAAGGACCCTCAATTGACAATGCCTATTTAGTGTTTATAACTTGGGATAGAGTGTATATTTAGGTAGTTGTTGAACAACATCACTTCTAACGTATATGAGGGATCAATACAAAGGATTTAAATGTGGAATTTGGGATAATGAAACCTTGGTGCGATGTAAGTGAGATGTACTTAAGGTCGACTAGAGTAATTTGGGAGAATATGTCTAGTATATTATTGTAATTACTCGAGAGAGAGTTATGACAGATAGAGTGCTCATGATCATTAGAAAAGACTTAGGAAATCTTATAGAAAATGTAGCGGAAAAAATTTCGATAATAGGAGAAATCATAATCCTAGATCATTCCAATTCTTGCCTACAAACCGTTCGTAGTTAGTTATTAGTTATTAAATTTTTATTACGTATTATTTAGTTAGTAAACATTTAATTTATTACTTAAATATTTCTGAAGACTGAATACGTAAATTTGTGTGAGTCCAATAGTTGTGTTTAATGGGTTAATTTCCTGTGGGATTCAACTTCGGATTTATTACCCGGAATAATTTTGCAATGACTGCTTTGTCCTTTTTACAAGGCATAGTTGGGCATGATCCTTTTACTAAATTGGTAATTAGGAATTTTTTGTGTTAGTATTTGGAAGTTTAGTTTCAAATTTGAGATCGTTTAGAGTAGATTTGGAAGGGTCGATTGAAATTGAAGCTGCAAAATCAAAGAACACTTTGTTAAAACAATATGAAAAATGTATTCCAATCAGGTAGACTTTGAGTAACAACTTAACTGATATATTGGCCTCAACTAACACAAAGTCACACTAATCTGGTAAAGTTTGGTTAACAAGCACAAAATCATGGCAATCAAGTAGACGCATAAACAATTTAAAAGATAGGTTGTGTAAATACAGCATAAATCCTACCAATTGGATAGAGAAATTCCTGAATAGCAAAACATGCCAACCGAGTAGAGCCTTTGATGAAAGATCTACTCTATCTATCTATCTATCTATCAATATATATATATATATATATATATATATATATATATATACACACACACACTATATATGCCAATCGAGAGAGAGAGAGAGAGAGAGAGAGAGAGAGAGAGAGAGAACTCGGAAGAGCAATAACTGAGTGGGGGTCTGGGGACCTTTTTTAAATACTGCCAATTCAAAGGACATTCGGCTAAGACTAGCACTTTACGGGGTCATTTCTTTCAATCTCCCAAATGCAGTCATACTCAACTAGATGTGGCTCTAAATGTCACACCCCGAACCATGGTCTGGGCATAACACGACACTCAGTGCCTGACTGTATGTGACCGAGCGAACCAACTGCATGGCTGGATCAACATGTGGTATAACTATGAGCTAGATGTAAATATAAAATATGATAATCTACTAAAGAGTTTGACTGAAATATCATAGATGCGGAAAATACTGAAAGGTCTGCAAGTATAAACAAGTAGCCGATAAGGCTAACACATGAAGGCCTGCTAATATCTAACTGACTGGGTTGTAGTCTACGAAGTCTCTAAAGAATACTGAAAATGCTAAATGTTTACCGGTACAAGGTCCCCGATATACCTTGTTAACTAAAATACTATAATGAATAAAATAAAATAGAGATAAGGCCCCGAAAGACTGGGGCTTACCAATAGCTGATACGAGATGTCCTAGCAACCAGAATCATCAACCTAAAAATCATTACCTGCATCACGAGATGCAGGCCCCCGGCAAAAGGGACGTCGGTACATTTGAATTGTACTGGTATGTAAAATAGCTGAACAAAAGAACTGTAAATACTGAAACTGAAACTGAACTGCTAGCTAATAAATTGATAACTGAACAAGGAAGTAAGGATATGAATACTCTCTCTTCTGAATGATGAACAACCTATTTATCTGATAAACTACGGCCTCGGGCCCAATATATATATATATATATATATATATATATATATATATATTCACAACGAAGGCCTCAGGCCACAGTATATGTATACATAACAACGGTCTCAGGCCCAAAAATGCATAAAGCATAAACTACGGTCTCAGGCCCAAATACAGGTGTTCAACATTCAGGAATTTAAAATCAGGAACTGAGAATTATACTGCAATACATGATATTGAAATAATAAGCCATACCGAGTTACATGATACTGAAATAGTGAATACGATTAGGCTGAGATGAGTATTCATAAGAAATTTATTTGTCATAACTGAAACTCATAGAATATCGAATGATTATAAAACTATGCCATCTAGAGAATAGAAGTTCTACTACTATTCATGGAACCAAGGCATAATTACTTTCTGAGGAAACTAGTAATGGTCATGATAAATGGGACGTAGGGAGAATCATAGACATTCCCAAACGTAAAGAGTTAGCCTTACATACCTCAATTTCACCCCTTAGTGATACTACAATGATCCACAATACCAAGAACCTTCAATCTATAATAGCAGCATCCAATGGAACCCAATATTAGTAGCATTTCCTTAACTTAAGCCATTTAAGCATATTATTAAACACTTTGTAGGCATAAATCTCTATATTTCATCGCCATATAATTAGTTCATCTAACTACCACCATTTATCAACAATTTATCCCACCATCATGATTAACCAATTTATAACTTCCAACATCATATGTATGATAATCCATCTACACCCAACCAACAAAATTCCATCAAATAATCACCTTCCAATCTCTACAATAATTATGTATTTATATTGGGAACTTATGTCTTCTAATCACCACACCAAGAGTCCCAATACTTATTTCACACTCATATACCCATAATAAATTCATACATGCAAGTCTAAGGGTGTAGGATTATCTTTTGGAAGAAATCTTAAAAAACCCTCCTTTGAGTTCTTGAAGGAATTTCTTGAAGATCTATGTGTTTTATGAGTAGATTTCATCAATACTAGTATATGAATGATGGAATTTCAGACCAAGTTAATGGAGATT
This sequence comes from Nicotiana glauca, assembly GCA_026770625.1. Lineage (NCBI taxonomy): Eukaryota > Viridiplantae > Streptophyta > Magnoliopsida > Solanales > Solanaceae > Nicotiana > Nicotiana glauca. The sequence continues at coordinate 29,755 of MU761735.1, read as the reverse complement.
GTTTACCTTGAAGAGGGTAGGAGTTGGTGCTCGCCCTAAAGTTCGGCCAAGATAAATGGGTAAAATGAACCCCGAATTGAGTATATAGTGTTTAGGGTGCCACAGGCGGTGCTGGGCGCTGCCTGTGGCGCTGATTCCAGTATCTCAAAATTTCCCGGTGCCACGGTTAGCGCCCGACGCTACCCAGGACACTGGAGACGTCACAAAAATGGTCATAACTCTCTGTATACACCTCCAAATGACAAACGGTTTGATGTGTTGGAAACTAGACTCAAAGAGCGTTAATTTGACAGGTTGTTATTCACAAAATGACTAATATACATGTAGATATTCTCGTCCAAAGTGAGATCTTGTGCGTACTCATTTGGAATTTTTAGTCTATCATGTAATTTCTAATTTCGCTTAGACTTAGGCCTCTTCTTGGACCCCAACACACTTATGATTTGCCTCGTACACTTATTATCATAACCAATTGATAACCATCACATGAATACTCATTTAATGCATCCACAACTGATTCAAATTTATGGGATGTTACATTATCTCCCCCTTAGGATCATTCGTCTTCGAATGATGGTCCTAGTTGCAACTACTGGCTATCCGTGGACATTAAACGGGTGTTATGGAGATTTGAGAATACTAAATTATCATCAATACATGTATATCAAACTAAACGAGCACGTGATCACTAAATAATAAGCTGAGTAAATACTGAAGGACATGGAGATTATAATATAAGACCTAAATGGAAAGGTTAATTACCTTCCATATTTTCCTTTTGCTCTTTAAAAAGATGGGGATATCTGGACTTAATGTCCTCTCGGCTTCCCATGTAGCCTCTTCAACCTTTTGATTCCTCCAAAGCACTTTTACTAAAGCAATTTCCTTAGTTCTGAGCTTACGGATTTGACGATCAAGGATAGCCATTGAAATTTCTTCATAAGACATGCTATCGTTAATCCCTGTAATCTCTGTAGGAACCACAAGAGACAGGTCTCCCATGAATTTCTTCAACATGGACACATGAAACACTAGGTGTTCAACAGCTAGTTCTTGTGGCAATTCGAACTTATAAGCCAACTGTCTGATCCTTTGCAGGATTCTATATGGACCAATATAGCGGGGACTAAGCTTCCCCCTTTTCCCAAACCTCATAACGCCTTTCATGGACGATACCTTCAAAAACACCCAATCGTCAACTTGGAACTCTAAGTCTCTACGCCGCACATCCGAATAGGACTTTTGGTGACTTTGAGTCGTATTTAAATGCCTTTGTATCAAGTTGACTTTCTCCATAGCTTGATAGACCAAATCGGGTCCTAACAACTCTGCTTCTCTGACTTCGAACCAACCCTTGGTGATCTACACCTTCACCCATACAGAGCTTTGTACGGTGCCATCTTGATACTAGAGTGATAGCTGTTATTGTAAGCAAACTCAATGAAAGGTAGATGATCGTCCTAATTACCTTTAAAATCAATAACACACGCCCTCAATGTATCCTCAAGAGTCTGAATGGTACGTTCCGTCTGGCTATCTGTCTAAGGATGAAAAATGGTGCTGAGGTTCGCCCTTGTGCCCAATCCCTTCTGAAAGGATTTCCAAAAGATTGATGTGAACTGAGCGCCACGATTTGAGATAATGGACAAAGGATTCCCATGCAATCAGACAATTTCTTTGATATACAACTTGGCATAATCCTCGATCGAATTTGTAGTCTTCACTGCCAAGAAGTGAGCTGACTTGGTTAGTTGGTCTACAATCACCCGAATCGAATCATGCTTTCGGAACGAGTGAGGTAGACCTGTTATGAAGTCCATGTTTATCTTCTCCCATTTCCAAACAGGAATTTCTATATTCTGAGTTAAACCGCCAGGTCTCTGGTGTTCGACTCTCACCTGCTAACAATTTGGAAACTTTGCCACGAAATTTGCTATACCTTTTTCATATCGTTCCACCAATAAACCTCCTTAAGATCATGATACATCTTTGTGGAACCTGGGTGAATAGAATACTTGGAATTGTGGGCTTCTGACATAATCTGCTCTCTAAGCCCATCTATGTCTGGAACGCATAGTCTGCCTCTATATCTCAAAGTACCATCATATCCCCCTTGTTCAAAAGCCATAGTCTTGTGTTTGTGAATTCCTTCCTTCAATTGCAATAAGTAAGGATTACTGAACTGTTTTTCTTTTACTTCAGCTACTAAAGAGGATTCAACCCTGTTCTGGAGAACAACGCCACCATCTTCGGAGTCCAAAAGTCGAACTCCTAGACTTGCTAAGCGGTGGACTTCCTTTATCATAGTTCGCTTGTCTGCCTCAACATGGGCTAATATTCCCATAGTACGCCGACTGAGAGCATCAGCTACAACATTTGCTTTCCCCAAATGATAGAGGATATCAACATCATAATCTTTAAGTAATTCGAACCACTTTCTTTGACGTAGATTTAAGTCTCTTTGCTTGAAGATATACCGGAGACTCTTGTGATCTGTAAAAATGTCAACATGTACCCCATACAAATAATTGCACTAGATCTTAAGCGCAAATACCACAACTGCTAATTCAAGATCATGAGTCGGATAATTCTTCTCATGGGCCTTGATTTGTCTCTATGCGTAGGCTATGACTTTACCATGCTGCATTAATACACACCCAAGACCAACCCTTGAGGCATCACAATAAACAACGAACCCTTCGGTTCCTTCCGGTAGTGACAAGACTGGAGCTGAAGTCAAGCTCTTCTATAACTTAAAACTTTTCTCGCACACGTCCGACCAATGAAACTTGACTTTCTTCTGAGTTAATTGAGTTAAATGGGATGAGATAGAAGAAAATTCCTCTACGAAATGCCTATAATAGCCTGCTAGACCCAAGAAACGTCTTATATCGGATACTGAGGTGGGTCTAGGCAAATTCTTCACTGCCTCTATTTTCTGAAAGTCCACATTCACACCTTCCCTTGAGATGACATGGCCCAAAAATGATACTAATTTCAACAAGAATTCACACTTAGAAAATTTTGCATATAGCTTGTGCTCCTATAGTGTCTACAACACAATTCTGAGATGTTCTGCATGGTTAGTCTCGCTATGGGAATAAATCAAGATGTCATCAATAAACACGATAACGATCAAATCAAGATAAGGCTTGAAGAACCTATTCATAAGGTCCATGAAAGCTACTGGTTCATTCATCAAATCGAATGACATTACCAAAAATTTGAAATGCCCATATCAAGTCCTGAAAGCTATTTTTGGAATATCAACTTCCTTAACCTTCAACTGATGGTATCCCGATCTGAGGTCAATCTTGGAATAACACTGGGCACCCTGAAGTTGATCAAATAAATCATCTATTCTGGGAAGAGGGTACATGTTTTTGATGGTGACTTTATTAAACTGACGGTAGTCATTGCACATACGCAAATACTCATCCTTCTTTCGAACAAACAAGACCGGTGCACCCAAAGGTGAGACACTTGGCCTTATAAACCCCTTATCCGGAAGATCTTTCAAATGGACTTTTAAATCTTTCAACTCTGCTGGAGCCATTCTATAAGGCGAAATAGATATCGGCTTAGTGCTTGGAGATAGATCAATTCCAAATTCAATCTCTCTATCGGGAGGGACTCCAGGCAGATCTTCGGGAAACACTTCTACAAACTCATTTACAATTGGTACCGACTGGAGAGTGGGATCTGAGCATCTGCATCCTTTAACTCGAACCAGGTGATAGATATATCCTTGGAGATCATCTTTCTGGATTTAATATAGGAAATAAACCTACCCCTAGGTGTTACTGCATCACCCTTCCATTCTAAGACTTGTTCACCGAGAAATTCAAAACTTACTATTTTGGTTCTACAACCCACTATGGCATAACATGACTCTAACCAATCCATGTCCATGATTACATCGAATTCTACCATTTTCAATTCTACTAAGTCTGCTACAGTAAGACGATGATGCACTTTGACTGGACATCCCCTATAGATACATCTTGCTATAATTGATTCTCCAACTAGAGTGGACACTTCAAAGGGTTCACACAACTTTTCTCGTTCTATCCTAAATTTCTTAGCAATATATGGGGTTACATAAGATAGGGTGGATGCCGGATCTATAAGAGCATAGAAATCAACAAAGAATATTATTAGCATACTTGTGACAACATCTCCACGAGCCTCTGTATCCTCACGGCCTGCCAGTGCATACAACCAGTTTCGACCACCACTTGCATCACTAGGATTTACTGCACCATGCCCTTGTTGGGCCTGAGAGTTATGAGGGGCTGCTGAATTAGTGGATTGAGCTACATTGCCTCCATTGTTCTGCTTTACTGATGGAAAATCCCTCAAGAAGTGGCCCTCTTGACCGCACCCAAAGCAACCATTTTTGCCCAAACGACACACCCCTGGATGCTTCTTACCACATGTGTTGCAAGTAGGGTACTCAAGGTCTCTATAGCCCACACTAGTCTGTGACTGTGAGCCTGCTGCTCCGAAATTTTTGTTTTTCTTATTAAACTTGGACCTCTGAACCGGTGCACTAGCTGAAGATGGAGCGGGTCCTGATTTTGATTTGCTGAAGAACTGGCGATCGCCTCTTGCTTGAGACCCCCCATGGCTGAAATTTCCTGTAGACTTAGCTCTCTTGCTGAATTACTGTCCTTCTATTTCTATAGCCGCTCTTCTTCTTTCAACATGTCTTCATTCCCTTGAACAAATGCAACCATCTTAGTGATGGTCGTGTCATTATTCTGAGTAGCTATATTTGCATCAGCAAAAAAAATCATCTGAAAGCCCCAACACAAACCGCCTAACTCTCGCCCTCATATCACGTACCATTTCCGGAGCATACTTGTCCAGAGAGACGAACTTGAGGTAGTACTCATTCACACTCATATCATTATGTTTGAGTCTCTCAAACTCCAAAGTCTTAGCTTCCAAGACCTCAATGGGTAGAAAGTGCTCAAGGAACGCATCTGCAAACTCCTTCCAAGTCGCAAGAGCCGCATCCTCCCCTCGGGACTCTTCCCATGTTTCATACCAAGTGTTGGCAACATCCTTCAGCTGGTACGCAGCAAGATCTGCTGCCTAAGTTTCTGTAGCATGCATCACTCAAAATATCTTCTGAACCTCATCAATGAAGTTTTGCAGATCCTCATCCTTTTTGGACCTTGTAAAGACGGGAGGTTTCATGTTAAGGAATTCCCTAGACCTGGAACTACCCATCTCATGAACATAATGTTTTCCTTGCCTTTGAGCCTGAGTAGCAACAATCTGGGTGAGCAACTAGATAGCTCCCCTGACATCCATGTCTGAAGCACTGGGCACTGAGCCTGGTGCAACCCCCTAGGCCGGAGTGTCCTCCTCCTGAGCAGCATTAGTTGTGGCCCCCTGACTAGTAGCTGAGGTGCTCCTGGTGTACTTTCTTTTTGCATGCATTTTTCTAAAATACACGATTCGCACGGGTTAGAAAGAATCCTGAAAGCATAGCTCTAACTGCACGATCTAGAGTATGAAAGAAATGGAACAATCCTAGATGTCTTGATGGTCAATTATTTACATGTGTGGCACGCACACATACATAAAAGAGACCCCACTGGACACAGCTTCATAGATTCCCTAGGACTCTTTAACCTAGAGCTCTGATACCAAGCTTTGTAATACCCCGAATCATGGTCTGGGCAAAACACGGCACTCGGTGCCTGACTGCATGTGACCGAGCGAACCAATTGCATGGCTGGATCAACATGTGGTATAACTATGTGCTAAAAGTAAATATAAAACGTGATAATCTACTAAAGAGTCTGACTGAAATATCATAGATGCGAAAAATACTGAAAGGTCTGCAAGTATAAACAAGTAGCCGACAAGGCTAACACATGAAGGCCTGCTAATATCTGACTAACTGGGTTATAGTCTACGAAGCCTCTAAAGAATACTGAAAATGCTAACTGTTTACCAGGACAAGGTCCCCGATATACCTTATTAACTGAAATACTATAATGACTAAAATAAAAATAGAGATAAGACCCCGAAAGACTGGGGCTCACCAATAGCTGATACGAGATGTCCTAGCAAGCAGAATCATCAACCTAAAAATCGTTACCTGCATCGCGAGATGCAGGCCCTAGGCAAAAGGAACGTCGGTACATTTGAATTGTACTGGTATGTAAAATAGCTGAACAAAAGAACTGTAAATACTGAAACTTAAATTGAACTACTAGCTAATAAATTGATAACTGAACAAGGAAGTAAGGATATGAATACTCCCTCTTCTGAAAGATGAACAATCTGTTTATCTGATAAACTACGGCCTCGGGCCCAATATATATATCTGCACAACGACGACCTCAATCCCAAGTATACGTATACATAACTACGGCCTCAGGCCCAAAAATGCATAAACCATAAACTACAGCCTCAGGCCCAAATACAGGTGTTCAACATTCAGGAATTTAAAATCAGGTACTGAGAATCATACTGCAATACATGATATTGAAATAATGAGCCATACCGAGTTACATGATACTGAAATAGTAAATACGATTAGGCTGAGATGAGTATTCATAAGAAATTGATTTGTCATAACTGAAACTCATAAAATATCGAATGATTATAAAACTATGCCATCTAAAGAATAGAAGTTCTACTACTGTTCATGGAACCAAGGCATAATTACTTTCTGAGAAAACTAGTAATGGTCATGATAAATGGGACATAGGGAGAATCATAGACATTCCCAAATGTAAAGAGTTAGCCTTACATACCTTAATTTCAACCCTTAGTGATACTACAATGATCCACAATACCAAGAACCTTCAATCTATAATAGCAACATCCAATGGAACCCAATATTAGTAACAATTCCATAACTTAAGCCATTTAGGCATATTATCAAACACCTTGTAGGCATAAATCTCTACGTCTCATTGCCATATAATTAGTTCATCTAACTACCACCATTTATCAACAATTTATCCCACCATCATGATTAACCAATTTATATCTTCCAACATCATATGTATGACAATCCATCTACACCCAACCAACAAAATTCCATCAAATAATCACCTTCCAGTCTCTACAATAATTATGTATTTATATTAGGAACTTATGGCTTCTAATCACCACACCAAGAGTCCCAATACTTATTTCACACTCATATACCCATAATAAATTCATACATGTAAATCTAAGGGTGTAGGATTACCTTTTGGAAGAAATCTTGCAAAACCCTCCTTTGAGTTCTTGAAGGAATTTCTTGAAGATCTATGTATTTTATGAGTAGATTTGATCAATACTAGTGTATGAATGATGGAATTTCAGACCAAGTTAATGGAGATTGTTTACCTTGAAGATGGTATGAGTTTGTGCTCTTGAGAGGGTGAATGAAGACCCCAAAGTTCGGTTAAGATAAATGGGTAAAAATGAACCCCAAATTGAGTATATAGTGTTTCGGTCACCACAGGTGGCGCTGGGCGCTACCTGTGGTGTTGATTCCAGTATCTCAAAATTTCCCGGCACCGCGGCTAGCGCTTGGAGCTACCTAGGATGTTGGCAACGTAAGGGACACGAAAATGGTCATAACTTTCTGTATAAACCTCCAAATGACAAACAGTTTGATGCGTTGAAAACTAGACTCAAAGAGATGTAATTTAATAGGTTGAGCATCACAAAAATCCTAATATAAATGTAGATATGCTCTTCCAAAGTGAGTTCTTGTGCGTACTCATTTGGAATTTTTAGTCTATCATGTAATTTCCAACTTCGCTTAGACTTAGGCCTCTTTTTGGACCCCAAATCACTTATGATTTGTCTCGTACACTTATTATCATAACCAATTGATCATCATCACATGAATACTCATTTAATGCATCCACAACTGATTCAAATATATGGGGTGTTACACTAAATTTTTTAGTTTATGGTTCGGCATTTCTAGATAAATATTAAGATTTTTACCTAGTTATACTATAAAAAAAATTTATTTACCACCTTTATTAGGTTCCTTATTTGTACCTGGCAGAGTCATAACTAACAATATTATCCTTAGCCATGAACTAGTGAAAGGATATGGGAGGAAAGGGGTATCACCAAGATGCATGATCAAAATTCACATGCAAAAAGCTTATGACTCTATAGAATGAGTGTTCCTAGAACAAGTTTTAAATGCTCTAAATTTTCCTAAAATATTTGTTAGGTGGAACATGGTATGTATATCGACAATCACATATTCTATAGTCATCAATGGGGAACCAAGTGCTCCTTTTACGAAAAAATGAGGTGTAAGGCACGATGACTCCTTGTCACCATTATTGTTTGTGATATCCATGGAGTACCTCAGTAGACTACTAAAAATATTGAAAGATAATACAGACTTTAACTATCACCCTTGATGTGACAAGCTGAATATAATACAGTTGGGATGTGCAGATGACCTGTTGTTGTTTTGTAGGGGATATGTGGTATCTACTAAGCTACTGTACAAGTACTTTCAACAATTCTCCTTGGCATCTGGGTTGGTAGAAAATCAAGGGAAGAGTGTTGTCTACTTTGGAGGTGTTCCAGTCCAGATTCAATAGCAAATAATACAAGAGTTAGGCGTCTTAGTGGGATCTCTCCCTTTCAGGTATCTGGGAGTTGCATTGAGCTAAAAAAAAACTAGCAATTGGGAAATGTCAACCACCAATAGAGAGGAAGATAGGGAAAGTAACCTCCTGGTCATCAAAGTTTCTGTCACGACCCAAACCCACACTGGACGTGATGGTGCCTCTCGTGAAGACAAGGCCAGCCAACTAACCTAATTCACTTCCTTTTAAAATTATTTAAATATAAATAAATAAGTGTTACAGCTTAACAGCATTAATAATTAGGACTACAACCCCACACAACCCGACCGGGGTGTCACAAGTCATGAGCATCTAAGAAGTAGGAACACTACTATAGGGCCAATATTATATATACAATATAAAATTTGGAAATTAAAGATGAAGTGCGGTGCCGCGTACACTGGCGGTCACCTTGCTAGTAAGGCCTTCGGTCAGCTAATAACCTGCTACCGGGTGAGCAATACCTGCAACTGCACGCGAGGTGCAGGGAGTAAAGTGAGTACTTCCAACTCAGTGGTAATAAGAGCGAATAATATCTGAGCGATAAGAAAACACGTATGAGCACTTCAAAATACTAGAATAGACAGTACAACCCTTTGAGAAAGATAGTAAAACCGTAAAACACCGAGAAAATCCTTTAGAAAATCTCAAGCTCAGTTAAAAATCTCTTTTGAAAATATGCCTTTTCAACAGTTGCGAAAAATAATTTCAACAAGCAGGAAATAATCAGAAATCTACCCCTCGGGCTCAGTATCAACCTCTCAGTGCAGTATCAGCCCCGGGGGTTCACTCCCAACTCACAAAGTACAACCTCAGCCTCTCGGGATCACTCCTAACTCACAAAGCACAACATCAGCCTCTCGGGCTCACTCCCAACTCACAAAGTACAATATCAGCCTCTCGGGCTCAACACTTCTTAACACGTAACACCAGAGTATCTGGTCAACAAGGCAAGTAATAGCATGTATGCCAATGATGTGTGAGTGCTAAAAATCATGCCACGTAGTACAAACAGGAATGAATGCATGAATGCAATGCAATGCACATGACCGTTGCAGCGCGCAGCCCGATCCATTTGGGTACCATGCGCTCACTGGGGGTGTGTACAAACTCCGGAGGGGCTCCTACAGCCCAAGCGTTATAATACTGCAGCGTGCAGTCCGATCCACATAACATATCACTGCGGCGTGCAGTCCGATCCATATAATATACTACTACGGCGTGCAGTCCGATCCACATAATATATCACTACGGCGTGCAGTCCGATCCATATAATATACTACTGCGGCGTGCAGTCCGATCCATGCATGTATAAGTATATATTGCTGCGGTGTGCAGCCCGATCCATATCTTAGTCCAGAAATGCACACAATCCCCTTGGGCAATAGTAAAATAGCAGTTCTCAGCTCAAAACGTCGGAAAATATATCATTTAAGTTTTCAAATCTTAGAAAGATGGCTAAGTTTGCAAAATAATATTTAGAACCTTGGACTGAGATTAAATAATATGCAACGTAATGCAAACACAGTGATATCAATCCCTGAAGGATTCAAATAATCGGAACGAAGCCCACAACATGGCAATCAACCCAAATCATGATAGCATCAAGTAGTTTTCAATCAATCACGCAGTAAAATCAACATCCGGGACGGACCAAGTCACAATTCCCAACGATGCTCTACCCCACGCTCATACCTGGCGTGCAAGTCACCACAATACAACACTATGATGTGCAAATCCGGAGTTTCAAACTCTCAGGATATCATTCACAAGTATTACTCACCTCGAACCGGTGAAATTCCTCGCTTGCGATGCCTTTGCCCCTCAAATTGGCCTCCACGCGCGTCGAATCTAACCAAAACCAGAGCGAATACATTACAATATGCTAAGGGAACAATACCCAATCGAAAA
>MU761735.1:0-18495 GCA_026770625.1 Nicotiana glauca | reverse complement strand
CATCCTATAACGTTATTCAAACTTGTTCCAATCATCAAAACACCATCGTTAACATCAAAATCATCAAATTTCACCAAATCAAAGCCTAAGTTCTTCAAGAACTTCCGAAATGCACTTTCGATCAAAAACCCGACCATACGATGTCCGAATGACCTGAAAATATGCAGACATATCCAAAATCACCTAACGAAGCTACTGCAACTCTCATACTTCCATTCCGACCCTCGGATCATAATCTCACCTATCTACCGGAATTCGCCAAAAATTCAAACTTAGCCAATTCAAGCCTAATTCTACACCGAAACTCCAAATTCAATTCTGATTTCACTCCTAAGTAACAAATCATCCCCCGAAGCTAACCAAATCACCAGAATTCACATCCGAGCCTTCTAACTATATAGTCAACTTTCGGTTGACTTTTCCAAAACAAGCTTCCTTCAAAGAGACTATGTGTCTCATTTTCAACTAAAACCAATTCAATTCTATCCGATCAACTCAAGTACTGGTATTGAAACATAGAACAACATAATACGGGGCGGTAACTCACGTGACGACGGTCCGGGTCATCACATCCTCCCCAAATTAAACAAACGCTCGTCCTCGAGCGTATCCACAGCTGTCCTAGAAGCCAACCAATAGCTAAATGACCTTACCAAGCATATAACCGGGGTGATCCCTCGTCACCCTATCTCTTATAGGTCCGACAACACAACATGGATGAAATTACCCAATCCAGTCTAGCCCATAATTCACAGAACTACCTTTTCACTTCTAAAACCATCGATACGATCAAACCTCGCACCTATACTTTGAATAGTCCTGAACCAGCTGTAATAACCCATACTCGCATCCTCAAATGAAATCACATGATATACCACATAATCCAGCACCTGCAATGATAACTTCTATTCACAACAGCTGTCCACAACAACCATATACCGATAGAAACCTCTTATTAGCTAAAACCCCATTCCAGCACTTCATATCCTATCAATGATAATGAAACACACAGCAACCCGTAACCATTTCTCAGATCAACCATTCATGAAACCACTTCATTTTTGACTAATACAACAGCAGATTTCCGAGCCAAACCTTGATATAAATCCTCTAACCAGCTAAAATCACATCAGTTCGCATTTACTAATGACTTCAATGATCACCTCGAATTCAACGCACCACTCTGGTGATATGACATCTCGTCATCGGCCTAAGCCACAACTTGCATAATCCACGCACCAATGGTGGGCGGTCTGAACATACTCAAATCATGACAAATGGCTCAACAAAAGAGCTGTAACTCAAATTCCTCGGTACCATCACAACACATGGTTGGGACCCCGTCCCACATCATAGAAATAGAATACTTGGATCTACCCCAAAGGGTCTAATCTCCACGTAGCCTCGCTACAATGCGCGATCTTATCTTAACACTGTTACACATGAAGCACCTCAAGTCACCGTGCTCAAAAGTAGACAGCCACGCACAAGTTGGTGTCTGAAACCAAGAAATCCATCACACCCACGGTGAGGCAAATGATATACACCATTCAATCCTGAAAGGACACAACCGATGCGCCATTCGCCGAGCAACACTCAATACGGACTTTCTTCAGAAACCACGAAGCAAGACATACCAAATAACATGGAAAACTATTCTCAACATCACACTGTTGCAGGTTGCAACCCGACCCAGATAACATACCCATGGCGGCGTGCCACCTGACCCACACAAATATCTCACAGAGGGAGATGCACATCGAGCCAAATTTGCTCATTATAACAAAATACCAAGCATCGGTTGTAAGCATGCTGAGTGCATAATGATATCTACTTATAGCGTTGTAAGCTACAAAACTCAAACACAATGAATCTCAATAGTACCGCACTATACGTGCCCACAGTCCAAAAATCATAACGCCCCACAACACAGAAAAGCAACTCATAGATCTCCCCATATCACTAACAAGCTCAATAATGATAGATTCAACCTATCTCTCAACAATACATATCGGGGCCAACCAAGCCATCTCAATCTGAATATGTAGCCACATCGGCCTGCCAACGAACTCATTACCAAAAGCCTGAAGCAGATCCTTCCACTTTTTATAACTCTTGCTGGAGCTGTACGATACGGTGCCCGACACCAAATCAATACCGAAGTCTACAATCTCGCCCGACGACATGCCTGGCCACAAGAAACGCATTTGAAAAAGAGTCCCTCAATACCGGAACTGAATCAATGGTAGAAACCTCTATACTAACACCCGTCACAAAGGCCCAATTAAGGAAAGCAATCCTTCCCAGCCATCCGCTGATCTTTGGAATACCAACCACTCTGCTATATCATAATCCGATGTACCTCGCCACACAATCGATGGAATTTCCGATATAGCCCATAGCACAATAATCTAGAACAACCCACATTACGACAACCAATCACAGCTCAACATCATATACAAAATCTAACATANTCAAGAGCATTGCTGCAAATTGCCTGTAAAAGCCCATTACTTCGAACACATACAAAGAATTAATCATATCTTTACCATATCGATTCGGTCTATTATCAAGTTATTCCTTCTATCAAAATTTCTTTTTTTTATACATCATCCACTTGATATTTCTCCCTTGCCTTAGCATCACAATGCCTCAATCCAAGCCTACCACACGAGACTCGAACATAAGACCACACTGTCTAAGACCCAGAGGCCACCGAATACTCTCTCAATTCTTCCCAAAAATACCACATTCCAGAATACTTTACTTGAAGAACTTACTGCGAACCCGAATTCACTGCAATTACTTTCCAGATGCCGATACATAGGATCCCATAATGAACATAAAAATACCACAAGCCTCGACATTCCCCGATGAACAAACAGTCTCTGACCCCATACACAACCTCGAGACACCTGATTGATACATGTACAATCTTGAACACATTAAAACCATTTAGGAGAGTCATTCACTCTCATTCAAACTGCAATTTACCTGACTTAACGAACAGAACCACTCATGCCTTATTAGCACTCTGACACCGTAGGATATGATCTCATTCCAATTCAACGAACATCTTCCTTTTCTACACACTGAGCATTCTTTATCAACAACAACTCAAGACATACTATTTTCTTCACACGTCTACGAAATACCCTATAACCTTTATCAAAATTTGCTTCACTCGTGCCATCCTCGGCTCATTTTCTGCAACCCGGAATGATCCGCTGGCATACCTCAAAAGGAACCAACATAGCACATAACCGTGCAATCATCTAATCAACAGCAACCTCCCCAACTTGTCTCAAAGCCACCTGTAAGGACACATTTAATAACCCATAATACTTTTACCCTAATGATGCCACAATATTATAGTGAGATTAAACTCAAATCATCTACTAGTTTATGAAAACACAGATCCTCGGATACTGAAATCCTCTACAAACCTCGCATTCATCCCCACATCAGCTGAGTCCACTCTCTGAAGCGACCCAAATTTTCAAATTACAACACGTACCTTTCAATTACACACGAGATCTTCTAACAATATACATGAAAATCGTACCCCTTAAGAACACTCCGCAGGAGATACCCCACCTGCTTCGCCTCAATTTAGTATTTCAGCACACCTTCCACCATCATACACATAACACAGCCATTTGGTCTTCCTGAGTCTGAACTCATACTGCCACACGTAATGTACTTCACTTCCCAACTAGGAGACACGAAAATATTCTTCACGCGCCCATAACTCGGGGCTACACAACAGATCACAATAGGAAACGAACCACTTAACAGTTCATCTATTATCCCGCAGACTCCTTCGTCACTACCAAGACATATAATAACATCTCATCACATGAATACCAAACCGCCATTCCGGCTAATAGCGACAATACCGAACATATAAGTTCAAAACACTTGCTCACACGATCAGCACCTCAGTGCTCAAGACATAGGCAAGATCCGGCCTCAAGTCCTCCAGACTGGCCCAACGTCAAACTCACGAGATCACATCTCGTCCCTCGATCGGGGAATAACAAGCCATCAAGGCACTTATATTACTGAGCACTCATGTGCGCATACAGACGTGTGGAAGGAATTTCAAGAGTTACATCTCAAGCTGAATCAAGTACGCACGATAAGAATTCCAAGAAAGTGAAGTTTTCCTAAAGGTTCTGCAGCCATAAATACAGACGTCTCCGTACCGATCCGCGAGACTCTACTAAACCTGCTCATGACTCGTGAGACCTAGTAATCTAGGCTCTAATACCAACTTGTCACGACCCAAACCCACACTGGTCGTGATGGCGCCTCTCCTGAAGATAAGGCTAGCCAACTAACCCAATTCACTTCCTTTTAAAATTATTTAAACATAAATAAATAAGTGTTACAGCTTAACAACATTAATAATTAGGACTACAACCCCACACAACCTGATCGGGGTGTCACAGATCACGAGCATCTAAGAAGTAGGAATACTACTATAGGGCCAATATTATATATATACAATATAAAATCTAGAAATTAAAGATGAAGTGCGGTGCCGCGAACGCTGGCGGTCACCTTGCTCAACTACCTTAGTAAGGCCTTCGGTCCGCTAATAACCTGCTACCGGGTGAGCAATACCTGCAACTGCACGCGAGGTGCAGAGAGTAAAGTCAGTACTTCCAACTCGGTGGTAATAAGAGCGAATAATATCTGAGCAATAAGAAAACACGTATGAGCACTCCAAAATGCTATAACAGACAGTACAACCCTTTGAGAAAAATAGTAAAACCGTAACACCGAGAAAATCCTTTAGAAAATCTCAAGCTCAGTTAAAAATCTCTTTTGAAAATATGCCTTTTCAACAGTTGCGAAAAATAATTTCAACAAGCAGGAAATAATCAGAAATCTGCCCCTCGGGCTCAGTATCAACCTCTCAGTGCAGTATCAGCCCCGCGGGCTCACTCCCAACTCACAAAGTACAACCTCAGTCTCTCGGGCTCACTCCCAACTCACAAAGCACAGCATCAGCCTCTCGGGCTCACTCCCAACTCATACAGTACAACATCAGCCTCTCGGGCTCAGCACTTCTTAACACGTAACACCAGAGTATCTGGTCAACAAGGCAAGTAATAGCATGTATGCCAATGATGTGTGAGTGCTAAAAATCATGCCACGTAGTACAAACAGAAATGAATGCATGAATGCAATGTAATGCATATGACCGCTGCGGCGCGCAACCCGATCCATTTGGGTACCCTGTGCTCACTGGGTGTGTGTACAGAGTCTGGAGGGGCTCCTACAACCCAAGCGCTATAATACTACGGCGTGCAGTCCGATCCACATAACATATAACTGCAGCGTGCAGTCCGATCCATATAATATACTACTGCGGCGTGCAGTCCGATCCATATAATATACTACTGCGGCGTGCAGTCCGATCCATGCATGTATATGTATATACTGCTGCGGAGTGCAGTCCGATCCACATAATATATCACTGCGGTGTGCAGTCCGATCCATATAATATACTACTATGGCGTGCAGTCCGATCCATGCATGTATATGAATATACTGATGCAGCGTGCAACCCGATCCATATCTCAGTCCAGAAATGCGCACAAGCCCCTTGGGCAATAGTAAAATAGCAGTTCTCAGCTCAAAACGTCGGAAAATATATCATTCAAGTTTTCAAATCTTAGAAAGATGGCTGAGTTTGCAAAACAATATTTAGAACCTTGGACTGAGATCAAATAATATGCAATGTAATGCAAACACAATGATATCAATCCCTGAAGGATTCAAATAATCGGCACGAAGCCCACAACATGGCAATCAGCCGAAATCATGATAGCATCAAGTAGTTTTCAATCAATCACGCAGTAAAATCAACAACCAGGATGGACCAAGTCACAATCCCCAACGGTGCTCTACCCCACGCTCATACCTGGCGTGCAAGTCACCACAATACAACACTATGATGTGCAAATCCGGGGTTTCAAACCCTCAGGATATCATTCACAAGTATTACTCACCTCGAACCGGTGAAATTCCTCGCTCGCGACGCCTTTGCCCCTCAAATTGGCCTCCACGCGCGTCGAATCTAACCAAAACCGGAGCGAATACAACAATATGCTAAGGGAACAATACCCAATCGAAAACAATCAAAATATATCAAAAATCTCGAAACTAGCAAAACCCGAGCCCCGGGCCCACTTCTCGAAAAATTACAAAACTTACATTACCGTATTCCTCGTCTCACCACGAGTCTACCCATACCAAGAACTCCCAAATCCAAGCTCAAAAGACCTATCAAATTCTAATTTGAAATTTGTCAAAAACTCAAGCCCTAGTTCATAATTTTAGGCTCAATTTCCTTGAATTTCTAGACCTATTTCACCATACAATCATGTTTTAAGGCCAAGATTCTTACCTCACGTCGATTCCTCTTGAATCCCTCTGAAATTCCTGTCCAAAAGCTCCCAAGGACGTTCAAATGTGGAGGAAAATAGCTTAACTCGCGGAACAAAATGACACTTTAAAACCTTTCTGCCCATGCCTATTTCCGCTTCTGCGATACAAATTTTGCTTATGCGACTTCCGCTTCTGCGGTATTTTTCCGCTTCTGCGGTTTCCTTCATTTTGCCCAGGACCGCTTCTACGGTCCATTTTTCGCAAAAGCGAGACCGCTTATGCGGTCCAATCGTTCGCTTCTGCGGTATCTGCCCAATCCCCCACGTTCCGCTTCTGCGACTTCCCTTTCGCTTCTGTGGAACCGCTTCAGCAATCCATTTCCGCAGAAGCGAAAATGCCAGATACCAGAACCCTTCAGCAATTCTAAAACCTCAAATTTCATCCCGTTAGCCATCCGAAATCACCCCGAGGCCCCCGGGACCTCAACCAAAAATACCAATACATCCTATAACGTTATTCAAACTTGTTCCAATCATCGAAACACCATCGTTAACATCAAAATCATCAAATTTCACCAAATCAAAGCCTAAGTTCTTCAAGAACTTTCGAAATGCACTTTCGATCAAAAACCCGACCATACGATGTCCGAATGACCTGAAAATACATATCCGAAATTACCTAACGAAGCTACTGCAACTCTCAGAATTCCATTCCGACCCTCGGATCATAATCTCACCTATCTACCGGAATTCGCCAAAAATTCAAACTTAGCCAATTCAAGCCTAATTCTACACCGGAACTCCAAATTCAATTCTGATTTCACTCCTAAGTCACAAATCATCCCCCAAAGCTAACCAAATCACCGGAATTCACATCCGAGCCTTCTAACTATATAGTCAACTTCCAGTTGACTTTTCCAAAACAAGCTTCCTTCAAAGAGACTATGTATCTCATTTTCAACTAAAACCAATTCAATTATATCCGATCAACTCAAATACTGGTATTGAAACATAGAACAACATAATATGGGGGAAACAGGGCGGTAACTCACATGACGACGGTCCGGGTCATCGCAGTTTCTATCATATGCAGGTAGGTTGCAGCTGATCAGAAGTGTACTCACAAACATCTAACAATTTTGGTCTCAAACATTTATCCTGCCCAAGAAGGTAATTCAGAGGATTGAACAAGTGTGTATGAGTTTTCTATGGAATGGAAATAATGAATGCTTAAAGAAGGCTCTAATAGCTTGGGAGAAACTCTGCTTGCCAAAATTAGCAGGTGGTCTTAACATAATAGACATATACACATGGAATAAAACTAGCATACTTAAGCACTACTGGAACATATGCAAGAAGAAGGATAAGCTCTGATACAATGGGTGCATATCTAATATACTAGGGGTAGTGAAGTATGGGAAATCACTGCCGCACAAATATCTTGGCTGATTCAAAAGATCCTAAAGGCTAAACAATAC
Organism: Nicotiana glauca; assembly: GCA_026770625.1. Lineage (NCBI taxonomy): Eukaryota > Viridiplantae > Streptophyta > Magnoliopsida > Solanales > Solanaceae > Nicotiana > Nicotiana glauca. The sequence goes on along the minus strand of MU761735.1, from coordinate 10,616 downwards.
CTGGAGCATGCAGGATTAACTGTCGAGGAATTTTGGAATTGTTGGACATATGCTATAAAGACATTGTACAATAAGTTGATAGACTATTATCATAAAGTGCATTGGAGGAAGTTGATGTGCAACAACCAGGGAAGCCTCAAGTGGTTATTCATCATATACCTTACAATACTAAGACATATACAAGGACCAGATTGCAAAAATAGGATATGGGCTACGGCACGATCTGTCCATTGTGTGATATCACTAATGAGTATGTGTAACACATGTTCTTCAAATGCCCAGTTACATCCCAGATTTGGCAGCAAATCCCCCAGTGGCAAGGATTTCAACGACAGTTATGGAATGGCAGGAAGAAGTTGAGTGGGTGCAAAAACATGCCTATAGTAACAATGCAAAAGCAGAGATATACTGTATGGCTCTTGTAGGAAGTGTATATTATACATGTATAGAAAGGAACAATAAAATCTTCCGACAAAGAACCAAACCAGGAACAACTATAGTGAGATAGATCATTCAAGACATACATTGCAGAGGTAGAAAGAGGAATAAATTGGCAATCCAGTTGAAGAAGCTTGACTACTACCCTAGTTAGTCCGTAGGAAGATATATCCTAGTTTACAACTCTCTATCTTCTTGTATTGTTGTAGGTGAAGTATACTAAAGTTGGGGTTGTGGTCCAACTTTAGAGGTTTCTGTGCACTCTGTAAATATTTTCTTGGTAATAAAATTTATAATTACAAAAAAAAAGGTTTCTAATTAATTACTTTGTATATCTGTATTTACAAGTTATATACAAAACTACAAAAAATAAATAATTCAAAATCCCTTAATTTTAACGTGTCAGTTACACGACAACCCCCCCTCCCTCCCCCAATTTCCAATAACCCTCTCCCTACACCAATTTCCAATAAATCTCTCATACATTTAAGATTCTATTTATTTTCTCTATTTTTTAATAATTGCCTAAAATCTCTCTTTTATTTTTATACCCCCTCCCCCAAATTTTTGATTATTTTCCTTTTCCAAACATTTTCAAGACAATTTATCTCTTTCTTACTAATTATCCAAAATCTTTATTTCTGATTGATATAATGCAAATAAAATTTAGAATATTGCTCTAGAATCAAGATAAGGATAAGTTTTAATCTTGTTTTTTTTTTCTCTAAAATCTTTATTGTATGTGACTTGTATATGATACATCAATACCAAAATAATACTCGATACAATATTAATACGATTATATTAGATTTTTAGTGTAGAGTTGTGATTGAAACTTCTTGAAGATGAATATCATAATTGTATCATAATTTTTCTGAAATGTATCGCCATTGTATCATAATTGGTGCAGGAATTGTATTACAAATATATGATAATTGTATATTCATTGTATATTATTATGAGAAGTTGTGAGTTCATGAAGAATTTCATAGTTTGTATCACAAATATATGATAATTGTATATTAATTTATTGGTATATACCAGATACAAGTTAGATACAATTGTGATACAAGTATGATACAATTATGCTTTAGGATTGATGTATTTGATACAATTCAAATACAATTATGATACAATTATCATATGATTTCTGAATATTTCTTCATTTTTAGCGTTTTCTAGTTTCCAGTAAAAGTACAATACAATGATGATCTTTTAATAATATAGAGTTGTCAGCAATGGTGGGAAGAGAGAAGATGAAGATTCTTGGCATATATTAAGGGATTTTGATGTATAAAAAAAGGAGAGAGAATAGGAAAGGGAAAAAAAAAAAGAGAAGGAAATGATGTAATTGAATCCTTTAATTAAAGATACTAATAATGGAGTGAGCGCCTTTAAAGGAGTAATGTATACAATTTGTAGAAAAAATCTAGATATTTATTAAAAACTATAAAACATAGAAAATATAGGTAAATAAATTTCTAATATAGTATAGCTAGTTAAATCCCATACGTTTAGTGAATTTATGATACAACTATAAAATCTAGGCAAAATTATTAAATTCACTTCAACATGCAATCATTGCACTAGATTCGCCCATATTAACTCCCATTTGAAATTAGCAATGATGAGCTAATAAAGATACCCCTATAGGACTTAGGAATAACATAATTTCTCCCTTGTCTGCCGTTTGCCGAATATGATTAATTGATTGCGAAATACTATTCTTTAGTGAAAACATACACTAAGGAAAAAATTTATTCACACTCGATGTATACACCAAGCCAATAATGAAATGACACTTGTCACCTTATCTAATTATAAACTAATAGTATTTAACCATAGTCAACTCTATCTAATTTTTGTATAATCTTAAATAATAATAAGAATATAATAATAATCTTAATATTTTCTAAGAAGCCGAACAACAACAAAATTTGACCATAAACATCGTGGCCAATATCATCATTTAAAGGAGTTGTTGGTGAATAACTAACCAACAAAGGATGTTATGCATTTGTAAGTATATTAAATAATTTTTTGCATTTTTCTACAAGCATCAGGGTACTTTCTCTCACTGCTTCTAGTCTTCACATGCCAATTTCTCCAGCTAAAAGTAATGCAAAGTCTTATACAAGTGTGTTACAACTAAGAAGAAAGGTTTCATCATATAACACCTTCTAGAGTATGTTGATAACAACCAAGTTGGAGTACAATGCTTCTGCCGCATTTAACTCGACTATACTAGTGTTTTACGCAAAAGCATAATTCTGCTTCTTGGAAGTTTGATCATACTTATAGTTTGGCAAGCATAATACATCTTTGATTTTTGTCACATGCTAAAGGCTCTAAAACTCAATATTTAGCTTATGGGAGTTCTCTGGGCACGTGAACTCATGCTCCCATCCCTAAATCATATATAGTAATATATATTTTTTTAAAAATATTTAAATATACGAGTGTGTACCCATACTCAAAATATTATGTAATGTAATGGTTATTGAGTGTACCTCGCTAGGTGAGTTATGAGTTCAAATCTTGTGTCAATCATGTTGTTTTTTCCTTTTTTTTTTCTATAAGTAGACGCCCACGAGAGATGAGTGTGTCTGATGTTCTTTTTTTCGTATTAATTAGGTACTTTTCTTTTTATTTCTTTTATTATTTGGTTTATTCTTTCAAAATTTTTACACATTGAAATTTCTATTCTCCTTTTATCGCTGTAAAATCTTATATGATTAAATAAAATGTGTCTATTAAAAATAGTAGCATTGTATGATGTAGAATATAGTCAATAGAGTTCAACTGATTTCAATATTTTCAACACGAAAAATATAGATATAGATGTAAGAAATTACTATTTAAAAAGATTGAACTTATAATTCCAAAAGTGCAATGGGTACGCAATCGTAAGAACTAAATGTTGAACTCGTAAAATTTATATTTTGGATACACCTCTTCTTAATAGTGCACCCATCCTGCCAAAATTCTATATCCGCATCTGTCTAGCAACTATGTTAGAAATAAAATAATAGGAAACTCGCAAGATGCAGCAAGAAACTACGATGAGAAATAAAATAAGAACGGCAACCAAAAAATTTAACGTCAGTTATTAGCACTGTTTATTACCGTTTTTTAATTTTTTTTAATTAAAAATAAGCTCTAGTAGATATTGTGCTTTATTTTCTATGATTAATTTAACTATATTTGGTGTATACACCGGGTGTGGGTAAGTTTTTTTCCATATACTAATGACTTGGTAAATCTGAATTTGTCTTATTTTTCTTACCTAATCATGATTAGTGTATCAAATCAATTTATTAGAGTAGAACAGTTTGAAAGAGACTTCGCTTATTTTACACAGACTCACAATTGGTTTAAGAACTGCCCAAATCACTTTTAAATCATGTTTTTGCATATTACTCTTCCCGTCGGAATACAAAGTTCAAAGTAAAAACATCTAATTTTCAATCAGTTTTCATACATTTTAAAAGTGTATTGGAAAAAATTAAGTTCATATATAGAATTAATTATAAGGTAACACGTTATGACACATGGACTGGTCAAAGGATGACAGTTGGCAATGAATAGTTGAAGAGGCATGAGCTTTAATAGGCACGGGCAGAGATCCAAGAAAATCAGAAAGGATAGGTGCTCGAACCTCTTAATATTCGAAAATCGAGTAAGAAGAATGAACCTGAATATCAAAAGGGGTATAGATACATATTATTGGTAATTAATAGGCATTAATTACGAACAGTATTATGGAATCTGTATTGAATCAGTTATGATTACCAATTATAACATTAAATTAGATGCCATTAATTGTCCATAATGACTCCATTATGAAAAGGAAAATCGTATTACTTAGAAATAGCTATAAAAGGTGGGTACTAAACATTTGTAAAGACATGAAATACTATTGGAATATACTGATTTACTTTGCTTTCTACCCAGTTATTTTTTACATCAATTATTCCTATTTCTATTTGATCATCAGTAACCCGAGTTCTTCTTAAAACAAGCTTTTATCGAAATCCCAATTTTTGGTTAAACAAATTAGTTCCGTTACCAGAAATATGACAATCTACTCTTTCTTAAACCAACATTTTTGTCAAATCACCACAATCAAAGAGACCATCAACTACCGGATAATCCGCAAGATGATCGAACCCCGATCCCTTCTCCATGAAACTCTCCTCGACATTCTCGAGAATGTGACGACCCGGTCGGTCATCTTAAGAATTAACGTGTGATGACCCAAAGGGTCATCACCTATTTCCTCACTCGTTCCATGCTTCCAAGGCCTTGAAAACCTCATTTTTACTTGCCTCGATTTGCGTGCGCAGTTCGGGTGCGTAGCCGGAAAGCCTTTATGTTAAAATATGTGAATTTTGTGAAAAATTTCGAGAATTTTGATATTAATATGATTATAGTTGACTTTGCTCAACATTTTTGGTAAACGGACCCGAACCCGAGATTGGACGGTCCTGAAAGGTCCGTAGAAAAATATGGGACTTGGGCATATGCCCAGAGTCGAATTCAGAGGTCTAGAGCCCGAGATATGAATTTTTCCGGGAAATTATTAAGGAAAATGGAAATAAAAATTTATTAAAGAACTATGGTATCAGGCTCGTATTTTGGTTCCGACGCCCGATACAAGTCTTATTTATTGTTTAAGCGCTTTCTGTGAAGTTTGGTCAAAATCGAACGTCGTTTGACGTGTTTCGGACTATAAGTTCCAAATTTGAAACTTTATGAAGTTTAGAAGAAAATCATGAGTTTTGAGGCTTGATTCTATGTACATGATGTTATTTTGGCGATTTGATCGCGCGAGTAAGTTCGCAGGATGTTTTTGAGGTTGTGTACATGTTTGGTTTGGAGCATCGAGGGCTCGGGTGAGTTTTGAGTAGGTTCCGGGAGGGTCTTGGACCTAGCAGATATTGCAGGTTCAGTTGCAGACCCGCAGCGTGGCCGCGGCACATTTCCGCGCGGTCCGCGTGGGAAGCCGTGCGGCCGCGGTGCATTTCTGCCCGGTCTGCATGGCTAGATTCAGAGGATCAGTAGATTTCAGGTCGACCAGCGCGGTCGCGCACCTAGTTCATGCGGTCCGCGCTGGGAGATTCAGAGAAGGCCCCAGGTGCAAGTCCACCAGCGCGGCCGCGCACCAAAATCGTGCGGTCCGCGCTGGGTAGGTTCAGAGAGTCGTTTCCCCTCCTTTCCTTAGCGTGGCCGCTGGACGTTCTTGTGTGGTCCGCGCCGGTTCTTCAGTGAAGTATATAAATCCGAGATTTTCAGTTATTTTACACTTTTTCAAAACCCAAAAACATCAGAGGCAATTTTTCAAACGATTCTTCTTCTTCAAAATGATTGGTAAGTGATTTCTAACTGATTTTCTTTACTCCTCATCATCTTTAAATATAATTTCAACTTCAAAACAAAGATTTTTATGGGGAAATTTGGGAACTTAGGGTAGAACCTAGGGTTTCTAAAATTGGGGGTTTTGGACCTCAATTTGGGGTAATCGCCTCGTATGTTTTTGGTAATCGGGTTTTGGTACGAACCTCGGGTTTTGACCACGTGGGCCCGGGGGCATTTTTGGAATTTTTGGGAAAGACTTGGGAAAATCATTCTTATGCATTCAAATCGATTCATATAGTATTTATTAAAGTAATTGAATAATTTGTTATTAGATTCGAGCGAATTGGAGGTGGAACCGCGAGGTAAAACAATAGTTGAGGATTAAGTGAATTTCAAGGCTTTGAGGTAAGTGTTTGGTTTAACACTAGCTTGAGGGAATAGGAGTTGAGTCTTGTTGCTAATTGCTATGTGATCGAGTACGAAGTATAGGCATGGTGACGAGTATCTATACATTGGTGTTTAGCATGACTGTGAGTCCTTATAATGTGATTTCCATGACTCGGTTGTGAATTCCGTGTTTATTGGAGAAATTCTATATGTTGTGAATAACATGTGAATGGTAAAATAATTATTAATTCCTGGGAGCATTGTCTCAAATAATGATACGAATATTGAAAGTATATGAAATGACTGGATGATTTGGAGCGTTGGCTCAAAATGGTAGAGTGAATTATAAGGTAAGAAAAGGAAGAAAAGGAAAACGCTGTTGATTATTCCCTTGCCGGGACGTTTGGTTGAACTTGTTGGATTCTATTCCCTTGCCGGAATTTTTGTTAAATGTTTGCTTATTGTTATGTCCCTTAATTGTGACTGTTGTTTGAGGAGTCAGACTGCTAAGGATATTGAGGAGCGGGTTGCGTGCCGCAACAATAATATTAAAGATCGGGTTGTACACCGCAACAATGATATATGAGGGTCGGGTTGCGCGCCGCAACAGTGATACCTGATAAATGGTATGGGTCAGTTTGCACGCCGCAACAGTGACACTTGTGGAGTGGGTTGCACGCCGTAGCAGTTATTGATGCCATGTGTTTGTATTGAATATTGATTCCTTGTTCATTGTGAGCCTAAGCTGTTCTAGTTTGTTACTTGGGATTACTGTTGATATTGTATCTCCCCTTAGCATGTTTCCCCTCCCATATTATCAATTTCCTTGTATTCGATGTTCTGTTGTATATTTATAACTGCACAGGTTTAAGTGGTGTCCAGTCTAGCCTCGTCACTACTTCGTCGGGGTTAGGCTAGACACTTTCCAGCACATGGGGTCGGTTGTGCTGATGCTACACTTCTATGCATTTTTGCACATGTCCAGGTTTTGAGGAGCAGCAGCAGCATTAGTGTGGGAGCAGGTTTTCATTTTCACGAGACTGAGGTAGCCTTGCAGGCGTCCACAGGCCCGGCGTCTCTTCTCTATGCTTTTATTATTAGACTGTTACCTCATTATTTTCGAGACAGATAACTTATATATTTCTTTCAGACCATTGTTTTTAGTACATCTTTAATAGTTCATGAGTAATGTGACACCAAATCTTGGGTAGAGGTTTTAATGACTGTTCCGCATTTGGATTCGTATTTATCAGACAGACTTCCGCTATTGTTCTCATTAGAATTAATGTTTTATATTGATGTTTTAGACTGTTAAGATAATTGTTTAAATGATGAAAAGCTTGCCTAGCTACTACGAGTAGGCGCCATCACGATCCCGATGGTGGGAAATCCGGGTCGTGACAAGTTGGTATCAGAGCCCTAGGTTACATAGGTCTCACAACTCATGGACAAACTTAATAGAGTCTGAGGGGTAGGTACGGAGACGTCTGTACTTGTTCCCTAGAGTCTATTGAGACAGGAAAAATCTCTCAATTGTTTTTTCTTGTCGTGCGATTTGGTTTCTCAAATGCTGATTGAATTTCTACTCTATTCTTTCGCAGATGGCGAGAACACGTACTTCCTTATCCACCAATCAGCAGTCCGAGCCCCAAGCAGCTCTATCTAGGGGCAGAGGACGTGGCCACGCTAGGGGCCGAGGTAGGGGTAGGGCCCAGCCACCAGCAGCAACACCAGTGGCAGATGCTTTATGGAGGTTGGACAGGTTCACCAAGCTCTTCACTGCTTCATTCAGCGGTGCTTCTTCTGAGGACCCCCAGGATTTCCTATATAGCTGCCACGAGGTTCTTCGGAACATGGGCATTGTGGAGTCCAATGGAGTTGATTTTGCGGCTTTTTGTTTATCTGGATCTTCCAAGACTTGGTGGAGGGATTACTGTTAAGACAGACCAGCATGGTCGCCGTCTTTGACTTGGGATCAATTTTCGAATTTGTTTCTAGAGAAGTTTCTTCCTGTTACTCAGAGGGATGCTTACCGGAGGCAGTTTGAGCGCCTCCAGCAGGGGTCTATGACGGTCACCCAGTATAAGACCCGATTTATCGATCTAGCTCACCATGCCTTCGTCATACTCCCCACTGAAATGGAGAGGGTGAGGAGATTTATTTATGGTTTGATCCAGCCTATTCATCTTCAGATGGCCAGAGAGGCGGGTAGTGACATTACTTTTCAGGAGGCGGCCAATGTGGCCCGAAGGATCGAGATGGTTCTACCACAGGGGGGTGGTTATAGGGCAGACAAGAGGCCCCATCACTCAGGTCGATTTGGTGGTGTCTCATCCGGAGGCAGGGATTCTTATGATAGGGGCCAGTCTTCCAGGCCTTTCCAGTCAGCCCTCCAAGCTTCACAGGGTGTCTCAGGTGATCGTGGTTTTTGTGGGCAGTATTCTGATCAGCAGCCTATTAGTGCACAACCTCTTCAGAGTGTTCGTGAAGGTCATTTGGGCCGTCAGGGCCAGTCTCATCGTACAGGGGGATATTATGAGTGTGGTGAGTATGGTCACATCAGGAGAGCTTGCTCGAGATTAAAGGTTACATAGTCACAATAGCAGGTTCCTCGCCGCATGATTCAGGCACCAGTTAACTCACAGCCTACCCAGCCAGCCAGGGGACGGGGTAGGGATCATAGAGGTGGAGATCAGGACCATAGAGGTTGAGGCCGTATCGCTAGAGGTAGGGGTCAACTGGTGGCCGATCGTCCTAGAGACATGGTTCAGAGAGGTGGGGCTGAGCCGCGATTTTATGCTGTGCCAGCCAGGCCAGAGGCAGAGGCGTCAGATGCTGTTATTACAGGTACTATTTTGGTTTTTGATAGAGATGTATCAGTGCTATTTGACCCTGGGTCTACATATTCATATGTGTCTTCCTATTTTGCACCCTGCCTGGCTATGTCTAGTTATGCTTTGGACATTCCTGTTTATGTGTCTACACCGGTGGGTGACTCCATAGTAGTCGACCGGGTGCATCGTTCCTGTGTGGTTGTGTTTGAGGGTTTTGAGACCCGTGTTGATCTACTGCGATTAGATATGGTGGATTTTGACGTTAAATTGGGGATGGATTGGTTGTCCATGTATCATGCCATCTTGGATTGCCATGCCAAGACGGTGAATTTGGCCTTGCCAGAATTGCCCCGACTAGAGTGGAAAGGGACCTCAAGTCATGCCACTCGCAGTGTTATTTCCTATGTTAAGGCTCGACGCATGGTCGAGAAGGGGTGTTTAGCTTATCTGGCATATGTTCGCGACTCCAACAAAGAGGTTCCTTCTATTGACTCGGTTCCTATTGTTCGGGAGTTTTTCGAGGTTTTCCCTTCAGAACTACCGGGTATGCCGCCTGACAGGGACATTGATTTATGTATTGATCTAGTTCCGGGCACGCAGCCCATTTCTATTCTGCCATATCGCATGGCCCCGCTAGAGTTAAAAGAGTTAAAGGAGCAGTTGCAGGATTTACTAGAGAAGGGTTTTATCAGGCCTAGTGTTTCTCCTTGGGGTGTACCGGTATTATTTGTAAAGATGAAGGATGGTTCGATGAGGATGTGTATTGATTACCAGCAGTTGAACAAGGTGACGATAAAGAACAAATATCCATTGCCGAGGATTGGTGATTTGTTTGACCAGCTTCAGGGAGCAAGGGTGTTCTCAAAGATAGACTTGGGATCTGGCTACCATCAGCTAAGGATTAGGGCGTCTGATGTCCCTAAAACAACATTCTACACTCGGTATGGGCACTACGAGTTTTTAGTCATGTCATTTGGGTTGACCAATGCCCCCGCAACATTTATGGAGTTGATGAACTGAGTGTTCAGGCCTTATCTAGACTTGTCCATGATAGTCTTTATAGACGATATTCTGGTGTACTCCCACAGCCGGGAAGAGCACGAGCATCACCTTGGAGTGGTTCTCCAGACTCTGAAGGATAGACAGTTATATGCTAAGTTTTCGAAGTGCGAGTTCCGGTTGAGTTTGGTTGCATTTCTGGGTCATATTGTATCAGCAGAGGGAATTCAGGTGGACCCAAAGAAGATTGAGGCAGTCAAGAATTGGCCTCGACCAGCTTCGGTGACCGAGATTCGGAGTTTCTTGGGCTTAGCAGGTTATTACCGTCGGTTTGTGGAGGGATTTTCGTCCATTGCAACCCCGATGACCAGATTGACCTAGAAGGGTGCCTAGTTCAGATGGTCAGATGAGTGTGAGGCGAGCTTTCAGAAACTCAAGACGGCTCTGACTATGCCACCGGTGTTGGTTTTGCCCACGGGTTTAGGGCCTTACACAGTCTATTGTGATGCGTCCCGTATTGGGCTGGGAGCAGTATTGATGCAGGATGGCAAAGTCATTGCCTATGCTTCGAGACAATTGAAGATCCACGAGAAGAATTAT
>MU761734.1:42870-55436 GCA_026770625.1 Nicotiana glauca | reverse complement strand
ATATATAACTGGACTGATTGTGGACCGGGCTGCACGCCACAGCGAATGCTACTATGATATTGCGCTTGGGCTGTAGGAGCCCCTCCGGAGTCTGAACCCCCACAGTGAGCGCGGGTACCCAAATGGATCGGGCTGTACGCCGCAGCGGTCATATGCATTGCATTGCATTCATACATCTATACCTGCCTGTGATATCTATCATTAATTGTTGTTATTTCACTGTTAAATGTGTAGGAGCATTGGTTATAGCTTTGCATTGTTGTATCTCGGGATTTCTTACTTTCAGTCATTATATATGTCTATTACCACTGAGTTGGAAGTACTCACTTTACTCCCTGCACAATGTGTGCAGATCCAGGTATCCCGGGAGATTAGCTGAGCTTTTGCTGATTTCAAAGTTTGTCCGGAGTTGTCGAGGTAGCTGCCTGACGTCCGCAGGACCCGACTCCTCCCCTATCTATTTTGCTATCTTTCCACAGTTTTGAGACTATGTATTATTGGAGTCTTATTACACTGTATTGTTAGAGGCTCTAGACTCATGACTCCCAGGTCTTTGGGAGTATATTCTGTGTTATAGTGATATTCAGCATAATCTTTTAGTTTCATTGTTATTAATGATATTCAAATTATTGGTTTTGAGCTTCATGCTCAGGTTTAGAGTGTAAATGGTCGGGCTTGCCTAGCAATTATGTTGGGCGCCATCACGACCGAGATTGGGGTCGTGACAACATTCTTCCGAAGACTTGCACCAACGCACTATGCTCCAAAACTAGCCAACGATAATATAAACCCATTAATATATGCTAAATTATACTTTACAACCCAATTTATAACAATTCCTAACCCCGAATGAAAAGTTGACCAAAATGCCCTCGAGCCCACGTGCCCGGAATCCGAAATTTCTCAAAGGTAAAGATTACCCATAACCTTAGGAACTCAAATACAAAATTTTCTCTTAATTCTATATTCGAAATCGTGGCTAAAATCCAAGATTATAACATTCTAGGTTTTCAACCAAAACCCCAATATTTACTCTAATTTTCATGCTTAAATCCATATATATTTGATATATTTAACTCAAAAGTGATGGGGGTAACTTACCTCAACATTGACGACAAAATCCTCTCTTGAAGCTCCCCAAAAATTGCCCAACCATGAGGAAATGGGAGAAATGAACTCAGTCGATTTAAAACAAGGTTCTGCCTCCAGCGCTTTCCGCTTTTGCGGTACAGGGACTACTTCTGCGGTCCCGCTTTTGCGGAAATCCAGGCTGCTTCTGCGGTATCTCAAATCACCTGACCAACCGCTTCTGCGGTCTACCCATCGCAGAAGCGATTTCGCTTCTGCGGAACAAAATCTGCTTCTGCGGTTCCTTGCCAAATGTCCACTTTCCGCTTCTATGTCTGCCAAGCCGCTTCTGCAGCTCCAAAACCGCAGAAGCGAAAGTACCAGAAGCAGCAGGCCTAAAATTTCATAAGTCCAAAAACTCTCCGCTTGGTCACCCGAACTCACCCCGAGGCCCCCGAAACCTCAACCAAACCTACCAAGCAATCCCAAAACACATTACGGACTTGCTCGAGGCCTCAAATCATAACAAACAACGCCAAAATCACGAATTATACCACGATTCAAGCTTTATGAACTTTGAACTTTCCAACTTCTACTTCCAATGTTTAAACCTATCAAATCACGTCCGATTGACTTCAAATTTTGTACACAAGTCATATTTGATATTACGGACCTACTCCATTTTTCGGAATTGGATTCCGACCCCGATATCAAGAAGTCAACCTCCAGTCAAATTTCTCAAAAACCTTCAGATTTCTATCTTTAGCCAAATGGCTCCAAAATGATCTACGGACCTCCGATTTTACTTCCGATCGCGCCCCCAAATCCAGAATCACCATACAGAGCTATTCACATTCTCGGAATCCCAAACAAACATTGATAACACCGAAATGCACTTCAAACCAAACTTATGAAATTCTTTCTAAAATACTAACTTCCATAAAAGGCGCCAAAACACTCCCGGGTTATCCAAAACTCAATCCGGGCATACGCCCAAGTCCGAAATCATTATACGAACCTGCTGGAACCTTCAGATCCTGATTCCGAGGTCGTTTACTCAAAGTTCCAATCCTAGTTCATTCTTTCGACTTTAAACTTCTCAAATAAGAGTTTCCATTTAAATTTAACTCCGATCTTTCCGAAATTTTAGTTCCGACCATTCGAACAAGTCATAATTTCGCTAAATGAAGCTGTTCATGGCCTCCGACTACTGAACGGAGCGCTGGTACTCAAAACGACCGGTCGGGTCGTTACAGTAAGAAACATTTATTTTAAGAAAAAAGTGCTTGTTTTGGCGGGAAAAAGAAAAGACCAGTTACAAAGTGTCGAGAAAAAAAGGTTAGAAAAGCTGGTGATCTTTTGTCTTCTGTAAACACCATGATTTGGTAACAACTTGCACTTGTAGATTGTCTATTCCCTCCATCCTTTCCCATTCCTCTCCACCGATTAGTTTTAACAATCCCCTTGTCTCTTAGGTATACAATCTCTCCTAAGTATGCGAGATTACTCCCCATTTATACCAAGTAAAACAGAAGATATTGATTTTGTGTTAGTCCCGTTGTTCTTGCTTCAAAAATCATTAGTTATCACAAGCTAGCAAGGAGTAAATATTTGACTTATCCATGAAGGGAAGCAAGTGAATGCTGAATTCACAGTAGAGTACCAACCTATGAGATGGGAAACTCATCCCAAGTACAGACGCGACATCAAGGTCTGATGCCCGGACTACAACCCCGTCTTCCAAAACATGGCATGCCTCGTTCACAACGGGAAAGAGTATAATCTCAACAATTTCTTGATCGGTAACAGATATTGGCAGCCACAAATTAAAAACAAAGATATTGATTCCTGCCGTTCATATCAATGAAAATAGTAGAACAAACATGATTCTTCGATCTAGTCATCTTGATGAAATTAGAGGAGTTTTAAACTTCTCCAAAGAAGAGAAGAGAGAAACTGATCTCTGCAGCAGTTTTGCTGTGTTAATGTATTATCCTTTTTGTGCGCTTGATTTTGCAATTTCGTGGGATCATGGGGGGTTTCTTATTTTTAATTTAATTTAATAAAATAATAGAGAATTAAATCTAATGGTCTTTAACAAAGAAGTAGGGCAAAAAAAAATAAGAACAAAAAACTAAGGAAAACGCGGGTTTCTATTTTTAGGAATTGGAGCAGTTATATATTTTTCATTAATTTGTTTTAAAAAAATATGTGTACAAAAAACGTGGGACTTCACAAAATTCCAATAATTGAATTGGTTAATTATTTAAAAAGGTTTTTTTTATTCTCCAAATTCATTGAATTGTATAACTGTTATACGGTAGTTTTTGTTGAGTTAATTTGTTATCTTTTTGTGATTTTACGATTACGTGGGATCATGGGAGGTTTTCTCATCTTTTAATTTATTTATTTAAATATATAGAATTCAACTACAAGTTTCTCACAAAAAAGTGGGTGGGGGCACTCTTCTATTCCTTTTAATTTATCAGCTGTTTTTTCTTATTTTTTCCCTATTTCTTTGTAAATATTTCTTTATTTAAAATTATTTCTATTTTAAATTAATTTTTTAACCTCCAAGTTAGTTGGAGCTTTGTCCTAAAATTGGACACATGTTTAATTATTGTTTTGACACTTGGCATAGTAATATGAGTTTGCTTCTCCTATTTTATATAGATAGATTGGGTATTTTGAAAATTTGTTCTAACTTTTCCGACTTTTATATATGGATCTACTTATTAGCTTGATTTTTTTTTCTTGCTAATTTATTTGATTGAATTTTTTAAAGATGTATTAAACTTAAAGAATCTCCTTTAGTTGTGATTTATTTTGTGTTTATTCTTTTCCTTTTCAGAACCTTTTATTTATTACAGTTTTCTTCTAAGAGTTTTTAAGTGTAAATGAGCATATTCATTATTGTTTCGTACATTTTGGAGAATTCATTTTAGGTGGGAAAAAAGATAAAAATGAACATAGTAAACTCTGCGGAGAATCATGACTTCATATCCTTTGAGCTTCTAGCTCCAACTGATTTGGAAGAAGATTGTGTGTTTTATTTTCTACTTTTGTGTTTTTTATTTTTTTCATCAAGTTATATTTGTAAGTTAAATTTTCTCTTATTTTATTAGTTTAGCCTTAAAATTGCTATTATTTTGAAAAAGTTTTAAGACTTCTTTTTAAATTTGGGATAATGCATAAAATCCACCACATCCTATGACCCACTTGCCAACTACACACCTTTTCTTTTCAGGGGTCCTATTACTCCCCTGAACTATTTTAAAGTGTTATTATTTATCCCTTAAAAATCAACCACCAGATGCGTGCAAGATAGTGAAATACACGCGCCTGTAGTTTTTAAAACAGCCATTTCTGGCGGGTTTTCAGCTATTTTTTAATCATTTCAAGGTTAAATGATATTGATACATAACTAAGTTATCCGTATTAATTTTCGTAATTTGACAGCCATTAGTTTTCGATGGATTATGATTAAAACTACGAAAATTGACTATGATTCGTTGGATTAATTTTTAATTTTTTATCACATGAACTAGAAAATTCACATAATTAAGATGAATCTATTTTACTATATCCAACATCCCCTTTAAACTAAGTTCGGCATTTCAAGAGATATTGGGGGTGCAGTCGATCTCAAAGGGCTTGTGAAAATACTCGCTACTTGATCTTCCACTTGCCTTTAAGAGAGTGTGCCCACTCTCTATGCCACGTCAGCAATTAAGGTGGTGTTTATTATACTTTAAAATAGTTCAGAGGGATAATAGGACTTCCGAAAAGAAAATGTGTGTAGTTGGCAAATGAGTCATACGATGGGGTAGATTTTATTCATTATCCCTTTAAATTTTGTGTGGTTATATTGAACTTTGTGCTCTTGATGTTTCTTCAAGTTTCAGTTTTATGTAAGATTTTATGCTCCTTTGTTTTTGAAAGTTGCTAATTTTCTAAACAAAATTTTTCCGGCTTTGCTTAATTTGATGTGGTTATTCCGTACTTAGTGCGTTGATTTTATTTTTTTTACGTTCCAATTCATTTATTAATTTTATGTTATTTGGTTTGTTTAGATATATTCAAAGTTTGCTTCTTATATAAAAAGGAGCTTGCACGTGTTGGTTGATTTTGTATGGTGAACTTTGTATGTTTGTGATCTTGAGTAGTTTTTTTATTTGAAGTCCTAATTTTGTTGTTTTATGCAGTTTTGAGTTTTGCAATTATTTTCAGATGTGGGCTATGCCGATATTATTTTTATGAGGTACTTTACTGATTTTTTAATTGGTACATAGTTTTTGTTTTAATTTTTTATTGTTTTTTTTGTAATTTTTAATGGGTTTTTTCACCATATAAAGAAGTTATTGTAATCACGTATTAAAAGGTCGAAAAGCCATGGCCTCCTAATGTGCCTGTTAGAGGGTGTTTGACTAAACTTATAAGCTGGTCAAACTGGCGTATAAGCACTTTTTGGCTTATTTACGCGTTTGGTAAAATTAAAAGTGCTTATAAGTTAGTGCTTATAAGCCAAAAATAAGCCAAAAGCCATAAATTGGTCTCCCCCAACTTATCAAATTTTAGCTTATAATCACTTTAGGTTTGATCAAAATATTTACTATTCTATCCTTAAAATCTTCTTTTTAAACGAAAATCTTTGTATACCCAATTTTTTAGCTGCTTACTATTAATTTCAGCACTTTTATCCAAATACATAACTGCTTATTTTTTAAATCAGCTTCACCAGTTAAAAGTACTTTTCAGCACATACTATAAATTCTAATAATGCCGCTTCCATCGCTATTAGAAGCTTACGGTGTAAGCTTTCTTGCAGCAATTCGGTAGGGATTTGATTATAAAATATGTAAGCAGCTAGACTTTTTATTTTATATTATTTTTAATCGTTGACACAAGATAAATAATTGACACATAAATGTGTGTATTAAAAAACTACTGAATTTTGCAAGTTAAGACGTCATCTAATTATTTTTGTTACTGTCAAGTCGGTGGAATAAATTTACTATTCATTATTTTGAAATTGTGTGTTTTATTTTAAAATTTCATATTATAAACCACACATATTTACACAATATTTTATAATTTTTAAAATTTATACCGATTAACATGAGTATAGGTTTAATTAGGGGCATACGCAAAATTTTTAGTAAGCGGTGTCAATATGTAAAAAAGAAATAAAGAGCAAATAAATTAGCGGCATCATATTATTAAAACAAAAAAAGATATGTTACGACTCTCCTCGACATATTTGTGGATGTTGTTCCGACTTATTGGCCCTTTCCTTATATTAGATGAACTTTGAGATGTTGAACTTGGTTTAGAAAGCTCAATGCTCTAGAGAAACTTTGTTCATTGAAATTAAGCTAAACTACAAATTAAAACATCAATCAGATTACCTCCAAATAATCCCATCAAATTCAATCCATACAAATAAAAGCACCAGAACAACTTACAAAATAAAACCAAGCAACAACCAAGTCTTTCAGTAAAATGCAATAAATAATATTTTTTGAATTCTGGTTTGAAATAACTGAACCCCGGTAGGCTTTATACCGTTTACTGTCCTTTTTCTATACAAAAATGAATGTGGTTTAATTTTCCTTTGATAGAAGGTCATCGGCAATTCATCAGTAAGGATTTAGTACTCAAAAAATTTACTCACAGATAAAAAGGAAGCTAGGGATCGAAATGCCAACCTCCGCTGAAAACATCAGTAGCTTAACCACCGATCCAGGATGGACTTTGTGAAAATCTTGGTCATTTTATTTACTTATTAAATGAATTTTTTGTATTATATATTTAACAAAATTTCCGACGAAGCGGGGTCGGATTACACGGCTTCTAGCAAGGTAAATCTGCCCCTACGTGCAACGCACGTGCTCAGAAACTAGTATATATATATATATATATATATATATATATATATATATATATATATAGAAGTAAGTAAATGTTAACGTCCAATCAAAAAAGTGTTTTTGGAATTGTCATTTGAATGCATTCCTCGTTACGAATCAATGTTTGGGATCGTGGTGCTTATGGAATAGAGTACTTTAAATTTTATAAAATAGTACCTCCAATTGTTTTCAAAGTGCTTAAACGATTGAATTTTACATTATAACAGGTGTTAATGTCTCGTCTAGCATGTCGCAACATGGTCCAAAAGTTCTATATTATTACTTCACCTAAACTGCAAGTCTGCCACCAAAACATTCAACCCAGCAAATGGAAGAAGCAAGATTTTGTGTTTTAGTTAGTCTTTCAGTTCCGACAGATATAAAATTCGGAGAATGCGGCAATAACATTCTTAAGCATTTGCAGCAGAATTATAACACAGATATTTTAGTCTTAGTCAGGAAATTTTAGTCAACAGTGCAACAGAAATTTTTTAAACGGAGATGATTTGAGAGGACAAGGAACAAGAATCATAAAGTTCCCATCTCATCTTCATGCCAGTAGAGCCAATTAGTTTGGTAAGCCGAAAGGTAATGGCCATAGCCATCCAACCACCAATTAAGACTCTGGCACACGATTTGACCATAGGACTTTGTTTGACTCGAAAGATAACAAATACTTTGCAAGTGAATACAATCAAAATAAATCAAGGGGTAAATCATTGCCAATCGTAGTTAATCACTGAATTAGAAGACAAACTTGAAATATATGAATAATCAATTATGGAACGATAAAAACGGGGTTTTATTAATCATAGAAGCTTGACCTGCCTCTCCTTGAAGAGGTTCAGGATCTTACATTGATCTTGTTTACCGCCCCTCTTATGGAGCATGTCTTTCTATTTTTGTGTATCCAGAATTGTGTAGAAGAAGAAGCCTCTCTTGAGAGGTTCTCTCTCTTGGTATTTATAGCCTCAGGCTTTTTAGCTGGTCATGAATGGGCCCTTCTTTTGGTCGTAGAGACGTTCCCTCGTTCACCTTAAGGACAGTTGTCATAAGTCAAAAGTCAGCAGCGTTGACCATTTACTATAAATTGGTCGTGATGGGGTTGACCCCCTGGTCATAGAATGGTCGAATATCTGCCAATACAGTTAGTCCCTCCATTCGTCGAGGTCGTGCCCAGGTCGACTTCGGTGGACGGATAGAGTGACGTGATCGGGAAGGGCACTTCAAAATGAAGTTTCGGAACTGAACCGTTGGTTGGTGAGCGGAGCGTCATCCCGCGCGGTCATTCGTAATGGTGCACATTTTCATGAAACTGAATCGCTTCGTGCACGGTTATGTATTAATGGCGATCGTTGAGTTACGTGCAGGCAGAATCTGTTATTTATAACTAGAGAAGATATGTCATTTTGTTCTTTACATATTCATTGTTCATCTAAGAGAGTTCTCGAGAAACCTTTTCTTCTGTCAAATCACATTTTCCCTATTTTTCTGATCGTTATCATCATTGATTTCTCCATTTCCCTCGTCAAGGCTCTTCTTTCTCTTGCTCGTGAATCAATTATGGCAGGCACTTCTTCTTGCGACGATAGTCTGGCTAATTCTCCGGTGGTCGGAAATTTCGCTCAGGCAATCGAAAGTTTAGAGTTGGTGGAAGGTGAAGAAATTCCTTCGGTCGATGAAATTATACCTCGACCAAGCAATCGGTTGATGGATTTCAGTGCACCGGGCGACGTGGAACAGGGGGCATTGCTTCTCTAATAGGGAAGTGGGATAGCCCAAATGTGGGAGCGATGGCGTATCCCACGTTATGTCGAGATCGCTCTTGCGAAGACTGAAGACAGGGTACAGACTGACCGTCGAGGGTATTGCTCGTTCTATGCTTATCCCTTCCAGGTGGGGTACACACTCCCGCTACCGATGCTGGTAGTAGACTTCTGCCACTATTACGAGGTATGCCTGAACCAACTTTCTCCTTACCTTTACAAGCTTCTTCTCATGTTCATCAAGTATGCGGAGCTAGCTGGTAGGGAGGTCACTCTGAGGCATGTGCTCAGTCTCTTCGCTACCCAAAAAATCCGCAGCACCATGATCCATGCACGCCCACGAGGATCGAAGGGCTTGATGGTTGGGCTGGACGACGAGGTCATTCGTCAATCCTTTGAGAGCTTTTTCTATATTCGGACTAAACACCTGGTGGCAGACTCAAACGGGTTCCCGGAAGTTTGGAACTTTGCACATGAGTCTCGTTCCTGAATGGGCGCCTGCCCTATTTCGACTTTCCTTATGCTTTGTACTTATGGTTATTGATTTACCTTAATATTTTGTAGCTGAAAAGTTGCCTTCTCCTCCTTTGGAGGGGATCCGAGACTGGGTCGAGGCAGTGCTTCCTCGTACTGCGGGCTTTCGCACCTAGGCGGCTTTTTGGGAGAGACATGGTCGCAGGCCCGTGACAGGTGGAATATCGGCCCTTTCCCTTTTCTATTTCGTTTTTTTACTGCACTTATTGATTCATTTATTCCTAGCATCTAGAGAGAACACGTCGCGTCAAAGCTCCTCAATTGGCTTTCCGTCGGCCGGGTGCAATTGCTAGGCTAGCTGCTGCGTCTGTGCCTCGTTGAGTACCAAGGGCGGCGTCGGTTGAATCGTCAGCGGTCGCGTCCCCAATGCGGGCTACGCCACAAGATGAGAGGCCGTCCGGGCTTGTTCGTTCTCGGACGGGCTCGCCTTCAAATGGGGAGGAGGATAGGCCTTCGCAAAAGTGGCGAGTGGCATTTGTGGAGGCTCCTTCATCGGTGATCAACTTGGATTCTCCCCCGACAGATTCGGAGGGTGGTGTGGCTGTGGCGCTTGCTGGCGAGGAGAAGGAGTTAGTCGGAGTTGAACCCGTTAGTTCTAGCCAAGGGAATGTTGTTGTCTCGACGACCTTGTCCGAAGTTCCTGTTGCCGAGGTGGAGGATCGATCCTTACAGGCCGCCGTCGGGACTTCTGATGTACCATTGTTGGCCATGGCAAGTTCCTCTACATCAACGGCGGCGGAGAAGGGGAAGGACGTGGTGGAGGACGAGTATGAATCTGAGTCTGATTTGGAACCCCGACGACGTTCGTATGTTTGAGGAGGGTATTACCAATTCTACGGTGCACGCAGGGGGGCCGGCCCGTTTTATTGAGGTTCCCTCGGATTTGAACTTATTAACTGAAGGGAATAGTTTGGTGTCGCAATTTGAGTTGTTGTGTTCAGAGGCCGATAACGCGTCTTTAAGGAGTGTCTCGGACATTGAAGTGATGGATGAAGTGGCCATGATGGGCCTGAGGGTACGTAGTACGTTCCTAGTTTTTTCTACCCCTCCCTTTTTAGCCTTTGCCTTTCCTTTGTTTTGCAGACTTACTTGTTGGAGGTGGAGAACATCCGCAGAGCCAAGGTTCGCTCGAGGATCTTCCTGCAGATGTTGGGGAAATATCGCTGTTATCGTGATCGGTGCCAAGGGCTGCACGAGTGTTTATGGAACGATCCTTATAATCGGGCTTTGGGCGAGGAGTTGGCGAGACGGGACCAGCAGCTGTTGCGGCACTTGGCAGTAAGCGTGCTCTTGAAGAGCAGATTCATCGAAAGGACGAGGAGCTTTAGGTGGGAAAAGGAATTGCAGCTGAGTGTGTACACCTGCAGGGCAGGTTGAGGGAGATGGAGTTGGAGACGGAGCAGAACCAGGTCAAGGAAGCGGAGGCGGCTGCGGAATGGAGTGGGAAATTGGCGGCACTAGAAGGCGAGGTTGCTGCCTTAAAATTTTTGGAAAGGGGAGCCTCGTCGAGGGCCATGGCCCTAGAGGCGTCGATTCGCGTGCATGAGTCTCGGCTTGAGTCGAAAAGGGAGACAACAGCCTTTAAGGAGGCGGGGCTCGAGGAATGGATCGGTGTTCTTGAGCAGGAGGCCAAGGTCATGTTGGACCGGATTGCAATTTTGGAGGAGGAGAATCAGCGACTGTAGATCTAGGCTGGTTCGTCGCATATTGCCGTTTCCTACCAGGTTCATGAACTTTGGGTCTACACCGAGGCTCAACGCGATGTTTACAAGAACTTTTTGGAGGCGAGTATTACGATCGAGGCCGTCTTCGAGGTGGCATACCAAAAGGCTCGTAAATCTCGTATCGACTATGGTTATGATGTGGCGACACCCGAGGCTGATGATGGCACGAGTGGCGGTGATGATGATAGCGGTTGTGGCGCCGAGTAAAGAAAAGATTTGTTATCGTTGTTTGTTGTTTTTCTTTATATCCCGTTTGTTGGTTGGCGCTCGGTTGTTTCTTGTTGTTTTTGTGTATTTTCCTTTCTTGTATTGACCGACCGGGGTCGGGTGTAAGCGGGGAGTACCCGCGCTCTTAACTTTGTAGACAATTGTACTCTTTTTCCATCGTTTGTCTAGCGCTTTACTATGTCTTCTGTTCCTCTTCTTTTCTTTTATGAATATGTTTGGAGGGACGATCAGCCCTTGAATTCGACCAAGGTCGTCATGCCAGTTTTGGATTGATAATGATGGCTATTTGGCCTGACATGAACGGGGACGGGCGGTCGCCTTGTAGTGACGGCAATTGGTTTTTCTTCGCCCAAGCCCTAGTGCGGCTGAGGTCGCATCCGATCAATTTCGAGGGCGAAGGCACTTAACCTGAGTCCTAGATCGAGCGAGACGGACCTAACAACATTGATAGCGAAGGTCCTTAGCCAGAGCCCTGGTTCCACTGAGATTGAACTCATCAAATTTAAAGGTAAAGGAATTTAGACTGAGCCCTAGTTCGACTGAGGTCGAACCTAATAAATTTGAAGTCAAAGGCATTTCGCCTGAGCCCTAGTTCGACTGAGGTCGACCCTAATAAATTTGAAGGCGAAGGCACTTAGCCTGAGCCCTACTTCGACTGAGGTCGACCTTAATAAATTTGAAGGCAAAGGAACTTAGCCTGAGCCCTAGTTTGACCGAGGTCGACCCTAATAAATTTGAAGGAGAAGGCACTTAGCCTGAGCCCTAGTTTGACTAAGGTCGAACATGATAAGTTCGATGGCGAAGGTACTTAGCCTGAGTTCTGGTTCGACTGGGGTTGAAGCTGATAAATTTTGATGGCGAAGGCGCTTAGCCTGAATCCCGGTTCGACTAAGGTCGAACCTGATATATTTTGGTGGCGAAGGCGCTTGGCCTGAGTCCTGGTTCGACTGAGGTCGAACCTGATATATTTTGATGGAGAAGGCACTTAGCCTGAGTCCGGGTTCGACTGAGGTCGAACCTGATATATTTTGATGGCGAAGGCACTTGGCCTGAGTCCCGGTTCGACTAAGGTCGAACCTGATATATTTTGGTGGCGAAGGCGCTTAGCCTGAGTCCTGGTTCGACTAAGGTCGAACCTAATATATTTTGGTGGCGAAGTCGCTTGGCCTGAGTCGTGGTCCGACTGAGGTCGAACCTGATATATTTTGATAGCGAAGACACTTGGCTTGAGTCCCGGTTCGACTGAGGTCGAACCTCATATATTTTGATGGCGAAGGCACTTAGCCTGAATCCTGGCTTGACTGAGGTCGAACCTGATATATTTTGATGGCGAAGGC
>MU761734.1:1438-21313 GCA_026770625.1 Nicotiana glauca | reverse complement strand
TATGATGTGAAGAAATTACTTACCTCTTTGATGATGATGGAATCCCTCCTCAAATTCTCTCAAAAATCGTCCAAGGCTAAGTGGGAAATGAGGGAAATAGGCCAAAAACTCGGACTAAAAAGACACTGCCCAGACGCAGATGTCGCAATTCCCAGAAATTTCTTCGCAATTGTGATGCTACAGTGTTTTCGCATTTCCCAGCTTCGCATTTGCGAAGCTTACAGGTTCACAATTCCCATACTTTGTTCGCAATTGCGAGCATACCAGAAGCAGCAATTTTTTCCCGACACAAAAATGAGCATAACTTCCTCATACGATGTTCAAATTCAATGATTCTTTTTTCTATGGCTCAGTAATTTCGATACGGATCTAATGGTTCAAACAAAACTGAATTTGGAGCTCATTTGCTTAATATGGTACCCCTTTATGTCCAAAGAAACGTTGTTGAAATATCAAATAAGAGCGTAATCACAACCCGAAACACACCCGAGGCCCCCGGGACCCCGACAAATAACACCAACCAGTCCCAAAACACATTACGAACTTGCTCGAGGCCTCAAATCACATCAAACAATGCTAAAATCATGAATTACATCTCAATTCAAGCTTGAAGAACTTTGAAGTTTCCAACTTCTATTTCCGATGCCGAAACCTATCAAATCATGTCCAATTAACTTCAAATTTTGCACGCAAGTCCAAAATGACATAACGAAGCTACAAAAACTCTCGGAATTCCATTCCGACCCTCGGATCAAAATCTCACCCATCAACCGGAATTTGCCAAAATACTAACTTTGCTAATTCAAGCTTAATTCTACACCGGTCATCACAAAAATATTCCGGACACACTCCTAAGTCCCAAATCACCTAACGATGCTATCCGAACCATAAACTTCGCATTTCGAGCCCGATATCAAAATTTTCACTTCTGGTCGAATTTTCTCAAAAACCTTCCAATTTCTATCTTTAGCCAAACGGCTCCAAAATGACCTATGGACCTCCGAATTCACTTCCGATCGCGCTCCCAACTCCAGAATCACTATACGAAGCTACTCCCAGTCTCTGAATCCATAACGGACATCAATAACACTAAAATGCATTTTAAGCCAAACTGATGCAATTTCTTCTAAAATGCTAACTTCCTCAATAGGCGCCAAAACGCTCCCGGGTCATCCAAAACCCGATCCGGGTATACGCCCAAGTCCGAAATCATCATAGGAACCTGCAGGAACCTTCGGATCCCTATTCCGTGGTCATTTACTTAAAAATCCAGTCCTAGTTCATTCTTTCAACTTAAAGCTTCTGAAATGGAAATTTTTATTTAAATTTAACTCCGATCTTCCTGAATTTCAATTACGACCATGTGAACAAGTCATAACACCTGAAATGAAGCTGCTCATGGCCTCAGACTGCTGAACGACATGCTAGGGCTCAAAATGACTGGTCAGGTCATTGCACCTCCGACCCTAACGAACACGTCACTGCCTACACCTGCGCAGTAAAAGGCAACGACATAAAGAATGACGAAATTGAGTCCGTATTGCTGAAAAAAATTGGAGAAACAATTTCAAAGGGGGCCATGATGTGGTATCACAACTTGGCTCCCAACTCCATAGATTCGTTCGCCATGATAGCTGACTTCTTCGTAAAAGTGCATGTTGGAGCCATCAAGGTAGCAAGGGGGAAATTCGACGTTTTCAAAATCAATCAGAGAGAGAACGAGATGCTGCGAGAATTCGTATCCTGCTTCCAGATGGAATGGATGGAGCTGCCAGCATTCTCCTACGACTGGGCAGTGCAGGCCTTCACCGAAGGCCTGAATGAACGAAGCTCGATGGCTTAGAAACAGCTGAAGCAGAACCTAATCGAATATCTGGCCATGACTTGGTTAGACTTCCACAACCGATACCAGTCAAAGATCAGGGTCGAGGATGACTATCTGGGAGCTCCTTCGGGATTAGTGTACCCAAACAGACTCCTGGCAAAAGAGTCGAAACCAAGCAAAGAAAGGTACCAACCGTACCTCGAAGACAGAAGGAACGCCCCGAGGTGCAACCCACCCCGCAACGATCGGAAGATAGATCGAGGATAGGATCCTCGGGGGCTCATCAACAGAACCAGGTTCGATCGAAACGTAGTGCCGTCAAACGTGCCCCACTTATCAGAATACAACTTCAGCATCGACATATCAGACATCGTGTTCGCTATCGGCAAAATCAGAGACGCCAAATAGCCCCAGCCGATACAGTCAGACACTTCGCAATGAAATTACAACTTAGTGTGCGAGTTCCACAACATGCACGGTCACAGGACCGAGGATTGTCATCAACTACGAGAAGAAGTGGCTCGACTACTCAACAAAGGGAACCTTAGAGAATTCCTTAGTGATCGAGCCAAAAATCAGTTCTGAGATAGGGAGGCAACCAAGAAGAACGAGGCAAACGAGCCGCAACACGTCATCCACATGATCATGGCGGGTGCTGATGCACCACAGGAACCCGTGATGAGAAGAACAAAAATATCCATCACCAGGGAAAAACATACTCGAGAATATATTCCCGAAGATGCCCTTACGTTCAGCGAAGAAGATATCGAGGCCCTGTCCCAACCCTACAATAATGCCCTATTAATCTCCTTTATTATAAATTCTATTCAGATAAAACGTGTACTCATGGATCCAGGTAGCTCGGCCAATATTATTAGGTCAAGGGTGATAGAACAACTCGGATTGCTTGAACAGATCGTGCCCGCCACTCGGGTCCTCAATGGGTTCAACATGGCGAGCGAGACAACGAAAGGAGAAATTGTCCTTCCAGTTACCGTGGCCGGCACAACCCAAGGCACGAAATTCCATGTCATCGATGGATATATGAGGTATAATGCCTTGTTTGGGCGGCCGTGGATACACTGCATGAGAGCAGTACCATCCACCCTCCACAAGATGATAAAATTCTCGATAAAGGACGGGATCAAAACCTTCTACGGGGAACAACACGCGGCAAGGGAAATGTTTACAATACACGACGTGGTACCAGTGCTCATACCTCCACTCCCAAATAAGCCAACGGGCGAATCAGGTCACGACCCCGGTCAGGTTTGACAAAACAAAGCAGAAATCCACGTCGTGTATCCGCCCCCGGGCAGTCATAATAAGCCAATCTCAATGTGCCACCAGCATATCTCGTTACAAGGTAAAACCATTCCTTTTGTTTTATTTTGGATTGGAAGCTAATCCTCGTGCAGGCGCTTGACCGGATATACTGGAACACTAAAACTATCAAGAGACCTCAAGACCCCAAAAGCGCGCTCGTTACACTCTTTTCCTTCGACCGAGTTTTTATCCTAAAAAGAAGCGTTTTTACTGGCAAGGTTTTTAATGAGGCAACGTATGCGAGTTGCCTAATGTGGAACTCCACAAATTGCTCGAAGCCACCCGATCCGAAGGGGTTGTGCAAACGCCAAGCAAGGTTCATATAGGGAGACGATGTATCAGGACAAAATGTCGGTGTAGTCAAAACCCCACCAAATAGAAACATGTACTATCGTATCGGGCAATCAAAAAGTACCTTTTTCCATGAAAATAGAGAGAGACTCCTTCTCAGAATAAGGCAACATGAAAATCGTCGAAGCAACCAAACTCGACCTAATATAGATCGGCTCGACACAATAATAAATGTATTGCGCCAATGTATCAGATAACATCTT
The DNA here is from genome assembly GCA_026770625.1 of Nicotiana glauca. Classification (NCBI taxonomy): domain Eukaryota; kingdom Viridiplantae; phylum Streptophyta; class Magnoliopsida; order Solanales; family Solanaceae; genus Nicotiana; species Nicotiana glauca. The sequence continues at coordinate 17,608 of MU761734.1, read as the reverse complement.
CCAAAATCTCATTCTCCAAAAAGGAAAATTACAGTATACTCTCGACAAAAGCAACTCTGCCAAATACGTTCCAAAATACTCGAAGACTTAAATGATTTGGTGCCCGCACAACCCCAAGGTCGGAGCTCTAGGCTCATCAATCCTCTACAAAGCAACTCTGAGATCATGAGAAGTGGTCTTCAAACTTAAACAAACTCGATGATTCGGAGACTGTCATTAATCGCTATACGCTGGAAAACCCGAAACTGTAAGACCCCTATCAGTCATACTAGGCGTAACCAGATTTGTTCTACATTACAACAAAAACTGTAAGACCTCAATAGGCATGACAAACTGTAAGATCTCAATAGGAATGACAAACTATCAGACCTCAACAGGCATGAAAATCCCGAAGTTTAGGCTATATGTCACATTTGTAAGAATCCCTCAAGGGAATAACCTCGGTGTATACGCCTAAACTATCGCTCGGGATCAAAAATGGCTACGGCCAAACATATATAACTACGGTCAAAATGGCTTATACAGCCAAAATAACACAACTCGGGGATGCCAGACTGTCGCTAAACAAAATTGTAGGCCACTACTTCGAATATACTTCAGAAAGAATCGATTAAAACATGCTTTCCTCAACAGGCAAAAATAAGCTCCGACCATGCCGGCTCCAAATTGCAAAAGCATCGATCTACTCGACCCACGAGCTATGAACCTTCCGAGGTGCTAAAAACATCGCTGACAATGACTTGAAATTGAGGTTCTTCCAAATGTGATGACGGGTCAAGCAAAACTATTTCAAAAGACCTTAACGAGTGGAAAACAAAGTCTACAAAAAACCCATGGGCAAAATAGCGTAAGAGCCATTGTCGCCAGCAAAATGAGCCTACGGGCCGCACACTAAAAGGTCTCAACGACAAAATAGCGTAAGAGCCATTGTCGCCACCTTAAAAATTGACATCTTGAGGATTAAAATGAGCTTGAATCGTAACCTAATTCGAAGACCGGATCCAAAATAGTTAACTATACAAGACTCCGGGACACATACTAAAGGGTCAATTACAGCTCGAATCGCGACGCGACTCAGAGACTGGACTGAAACCATCATCCGCCCACATAGGTGGAAAAGAACTTGAGGGTCAATTAAAACCCGGATTGCAATGCGACTCGGGGACTAAACAGAAATAGTTGGAACAACAAATGACCAAGGGTAAGAAATAAAAACAATCGCTACCTGCCCGCACGAGAACATAAGATTAAAAGTCGAGCAAGCTCGAGTCAAGGCCTGACTCGAAGACTAAGCCTAAACTGCTGAGTAAACCACAGAGTCCTCAGCACCTGCTCACGTCAAGGATCGCACATAAAAACCTCCGGGCCTGCCCGATTAGTTCAGGATCTGCGAGGATCCCGTCAAAATGTGGAAAACTACCTGCCTGACAAAAGGCAATGCAAGAAAAGAGGTAAAACTTCAAGATTTCTCTTGTTTTATATGTGCACGAAAAGATGTGCTCTCTATCTACAGGTATGCTCTATAAAGCAGCAAATACAAAGTGGCAAAGTCTATGCTCTACCTCAAAATATTGTGGTCTATCAACCCCAGCTTCGCCCTCTATAGCGTCGATGATGAGCAACCGGGCGTCACGCTCGACCACCTTCGCTCAAGCGAATTCTTATAAGAGGGTGGAGCCCCTGGCGTAGGTCCCCTCCGGTGCCTGTTCCAAAGATCTACAATGAACGCGTCCCTCAAAGGCTAGCTCCAACCCAGCTTGTCAAAGGACGACCTTTAAACAGGTCACCATTCCCTCATCGCCCTCGGTCCGGCTTAGTACCACATTCGCCCAGGCGCTGGTTACTCTCAACCTAAGCAGTTGGAGGGATTAAACTACAGCTTCCTATCATGTCTGCTCGGACCAAAGCTCGAAGCTTGAATCTACATGTAAAACTCCATCCCACCATAGGCACTCCTGGCTCGATCGGCTCCGCCCCCAAGGTTGAAGAAGTGAAACGTTCGCCAAGAGAAGGCTCCTGCCTCATCAAAAGGCTTCCGTAATACAAGCTCCAATGTGCCCCGCACTGCCAGAACACCAACTCGACCCCTCCTTCCCTTCGCTAAGAAGCCTAAGGTACTTACACTCATCCAGGCCCCCCGAAGTATAGCCTCTTGGCGAAAAAACTCAAAACTTGAGTCTATTAGAGCCCTACGGAGGGAAGATCTGATGTAATACAGAAGATCCGAGATATAGAAGAATCATGCTAAAACTCACCACGAAGAAAAACTGGCAAACACGCTCGATGGCCAAACGCATTCTTATTGGTCTAATCCTACTTGGCCCGAAAGAACCATTATCCCGGGATCAAGGGCTCTAGGAGCATCCGGCTCGGTCAATGCATTCTTCTCAGAAGCACGGACCCTCCTCGTCTCGATAAAAGCTCCGTCGTATTATGAAGCACATATCTCATTTTCGCCGTTGGCCGCCTGGAAATCTATGACTCCCCCGGAAGGGGCACAACCTCCCCCCTAAAGGACCCTCTGACACCGATAACGCCCATACAAATGCAGCAGAGGAAGGAAGACACGGCTACTAAATCCGCCATCACCATAGGCAGAGCCGGCAAAGCGCGAGACGCACCTGTTTAACCAAAAATTAGATTTTTAGTCAAAGCTAGAATTTAGAAGAATACGAGTTATTGATAACCAAAAAAGTATATAAAGAAAGAAATTTGAGAATAATATGATTAGAAAGCAAGTAAATCAAAGTATATTCCAATAGTCTTTCCACAATTGTTTGTTCCTTCCCCTTTTATAGCTATTTTGGGGATATAAGCCTTACCTTTGTCATAATAAGGCTATTATGGGCAATTAATGACTTTAAATGCTACGTTACATAATCATATATATATTCTCTAATGTTTCTGGTATTTAATACTCATTAAATACTGTATCTGGACTCTTATTTGCTGTCGGATTCATTCCTTTGATTCTTCACGATTTTTGAGCTTTAAATGTCTTGAATAGGTACGAGCGTTGAATTGCTTGTATGATTGCTCGTGCCTCTTCTATTACCTTGATCGTATCTGTTGTTGCTCATACCTCTTAACTAACCTTAATTCTTTGACTGTTTGACCAGTCTACGTGTCATGACATGTCATCTCCAATATGCAAGCTAAAGTTTTTCCAATACAGATAGTCCCCCCACTTTCCATTTATTCGTCAGTTGAATATTTGGGAAGTGGATTTCATTAAAGGAGAATTTTTTTCACCATTAATGCTATGACAAGATTGACGCTTCAATGGTCATTTCTATTTAATGCTCTTCACACGTGTCAACTCCTTATCGATTCTGCAGTTTGCACCCCTTTTCAAGGCCTTTTTTACAGCTCCACTATTCATGAAGTACCAATTACCATTATTATGACCCTTCCATTACTGCATTTTCACCTTTGGCGATTTCCCATCAGTATAAGTATAATTTTACCTTTTACTTTTTATCACATAAAACTTTTTCTAACATTGGAACTGTGCAAATCTCTGTTCACTTCTTCTTCTTCCTCATTATGTCTTCTTCGAACCCTAACCATAGGAGAGTTCCTATTTTAGACAACTTTCCCAATACCCCTGTTAGACATAGAAGGGGTGGTAGACTTCGTAGCTTAGGATCCTTTCGTGGTGGTGGTTCTGCCATGCCTTATCCTAGCCCTGGTCCTTCTTCTAGAACTAGAGGTTTTTTATCCAAAAATCATCTTCTAAGGGCAAGGAACCCTCTGAACCATTACAGGACCCTTTGGTAGAATAGTTAGTCCCTAATGATTTATCTTTTCACCATGATAGGCAATCACTTCAAAGCCAAATTTCTAGTCTAGATCGTGCTGATGCTTATCCCATTTTAATTATAGAGGTTTTAGCTCCCATAGTCCGCAAAGATTGCCACCGGAGTAGCAGTTTTCCCACTGTAATCCCCAATCCAAATCAAAGACTTACTTCCTACATGAATAGACTCTCTTTTGTTTACTCATACCCTTTTACTCTTCGGTTTAAACCAGCTACTGATCTAGTAATTCTCGATTTATATCATTTCTTCAAAGTCTGTTTAGCACAGATTGGCCCGCTGGTATGGAGGGTTGTTGCTTGTTTAAGACATCTGGCCAATTTGGCAGATGTTAATTTTACCTTCCCTCACCTAATTCATCTCTACTCCCCTAGGCTTTTTTGTAATGGTGTTTCTACCTTAGTGGCTAGGAGTAAGAGGGTTTTGGTGAGCCCAGAAGATGATAAGCATCGTGGATAGTATGCCCGATTTGTTGCTGCCCCCACAGTTGGTTTAGTGGGTGAAGAAAATGTTCCCTTCCCTGAGAAGTGGAACTTTGCATGTAAGTCTCTCACCCTTCTCGTACCTTTTTCTTTCGAGCTTATCAATTTCTTTAACTTTGTTTTCTTTTTTTTAGCAACCATGGGAGTTGTGGAGAACGTTCCCAATTTTCGTGGTTGGGTAGATAAATTATTGAAGATCGCGCCTATGGAGGCTAGGTCTTGGAAATATATTTCCAATCATTATGGTTGGAAAGTAAAGACTTACGGTAAGAGTTTTTGTCTTTCTCGTATGTAAAAAAAATTTCCCTTTATTGTTTTAACTTTTATCCTTCTCTTTGTCAGGATTTGCTATTCGAGGTGTTACCGCTGAAGCAGTTGTGGGCTCTCGTTCCTCTTCAGGAACTCAAATTTCCTTAGAAAGGGCTCAGGATATACTCTTGAGTTCAAAAAGAAAAACCATTGAAGAGGATGACTCCGAGGAAGAAGATGAAGGTGGTTCCTTGATGATGAGGCCAAGAGTTAGGAGACGTATCGTCTCTGACGAAGCTGAAGTTTCTCCTCATCTTTCTCCTACCGGGCATGTTCATCTCGTCTCTGATGATGACGTTGTTACCACCCGTGACACTCATGACTCTATTAATCAGCTTTTCGTTAGTGGTTTCGAGAATGGTGAGTTAGGGCCTATTTTGGACGAACTTCCCCTATCTTCCTCTTCAAATCCCATATCTTCGATTCCTTCTTTACCTTCTCCTGCCGTGCCTTTGATCCCTTCCTTACTTGCTCCATCTTCTTCTATACCTCCCTCTGTTATTTTTACTTCTTCTACCGATCCTCCTTTGGCAGTTCCTCCTTTTATTGTACATCATACAGAAGTGGGTTCTACGAGTAGAAGTGTTGCTATGAGGAGCGTGACTATTGAAGTCCTGCTAACAACAGCCTTTTGAGGAAATCTGGTCAGGCAGATGTTTGGCTTGAGCCTTGAATTGGCCCAATTGAGAAAGAAAAAATGAATAGACATAGCTGTCTAACTTTGATAAACAACATAGTTCATGCTACCTTGAAGGTATTTTCCTTCTTTCTTTACTTTGCAAAAATTTCTTTCTCTAGAATTCTTATTTTCCTCCCTTATCATTTTCAGGCCAATTTCGTTGGTACAGAGCTGATGAGCAGAGTTTCTCTATTAGAGAAGGTGGCACGTGACTATGAAAAGGTTGTTCTTGATTCAGAGAGGGTAGCTCGTGACTCTCAGTTGGAAATAGCTAATTGGAAGGAACAATTTGATAGTGCACAAATTACTATAGAAGATTTGCAAGAGAACAAGAGTAACCTGGAACAACAGGTAAGAGCATTATCCTCAGAGCTTGTGGTTGCCAAGGCTTCTTCAAGTCAGGCAGAGAAAGAAAAATAGCGTCTCAAGTCTTCTTTCTCACAGAAATTATCTAAGGCAAGTGAAGAGATTAGAGAGATGAAAGCTCTTTTAAGTCAAAAAGAAGTTTATGCTGGAGATCTGATGCAGAGTTTGACTCAGACACAAGAAGATCTACGAACTTCTAATGGCAAGGTGCATGCCTTAGAAAAATCTCATGCCTCTCTTCAAGCCTCATACAACTTAGCCTTGGCTGAAAATGAAGGACTCAAGAATGAAATTGCTACTTGGGAAAGAGATTATGAGCTTCTTAAAGATAAGGCTGTCGTTGATGTAAGCTGGGCTTTTCTAAACTCTCGTCGTGATGCTTTAGTCAAAGCTAGCCAAGAAAACTTCAATCTAGAGTCAGAGTTAGCTAAAGTTATGGAGAGCATTGAAAAAGCTCAACAATCACTGGACTTACCTTCACCTGCGATTGAAGTTCCCGAAGCTGAAGCTCCCCGAGTTGAAGCTCCCCGAGTTGAAGCTCCCGTAGTTGATGCTCCCGTGAGTGAAACTCCCGTGAGTGAGGCTCCCAAAGCTAAAGTTCCAGTTAATGTTGAAACTGGTACAGGTATTACGACTCTTTCAATCCCTAGCGAGCCTACTGCTGCAAGCCAAGCTGAAACCGTGTCTATTGATGTACATGCTCAAATTGGACCCGTTGCTCCTGATGTTCCTGTTTTACCTCCACAATCTTCTTAGTGATCAGTTTTTTGAAATGAATTTGTTTTTTCTTTTTGGAAAATTGTAATCAAACCCTTAGTTTTTTAAGAGTTATTTTTAGAAGTACAAGTCCCCAAGTCTTGTCATGGGGCATTTTGTATAAACAGTTTGATGACTAAGTTTATACTTAGTCTTTAGTTTTAAATATTAAGAAATTTTTATTATCATTAAACTTCCGTCTGTTCTATTCTTGCCTTTTATTTTCAAGGACTTAAAGAATAGCCTGCATTTTTGTTCTTTGAAAATGCTTCTGTGAATCTCATGGCTAAATAACACGAGTTTTATAAAAGAGGACCCTTTTATATTTTGTCACTTAATGAAGAAGACGTCTCAACTTCATAATGGTGTTACCATGTGATAAAAGAAATAGGAACACACATGTTTCTTTGAAATAACTGTTACAAGTTTTTATTTCTGAACCTTGGCAAGTTTTGAATAATACTTTACATGTATTTGAATTACATCTATAACTTTCTGGTAACTGTTTTTCTTGTAACAGATTTTTACAAAAGAAGAACAATAGATATAGGGTTTTCACTTATAACCCGTTTTAGTACATAGTCTTCACCCTAACTGTTTTGAGGTACATTGGATCTACTCGGCTCCAAAACATTAGGAAGGGTTTGAGAGGTGACTCCATTGTTCTCATGGGAAAGACACACTATGATGAATGCCATAGTTCATAATTTTTACTCCGCACTTGACTCTTCTAGGCTTGATTTTTCCTCAATCTTCTTTGCCTTCTTTTTGCACGTGACTGTGTATATTATGTAGTCCCCCAAGTGTTTGAGTGTTGAAGTATGAAACCTTGAGCACTTGATAGTTCCTCATATTTGGTCCTTTTCCTGAAAAGGAAATATATACGGGACTCGGGGGTTCGATTTATAGATAAATACTACTTAACCCGTTTGTATTTCTATCAGAATAATTATAACCATGGGCCAGAAATTTTAGTTTATTCCATTTTTCCTTACAGGTCGTGACTCATCATTTAGTACGGGTTAGCATTTTGCCTATCATCTAAAATCGTTAGTAAAATTTTAACAATTTAAAAATAAAATTTAATATGGTGATACCTGACCGTGGGTATTTATTTAGAAGTAGTATCTCTTTAAATGAACAACATTCCAATGTGAAGGTAGCACCTTCCCGTCCATTGTCTCCAGTTCATATGCTCATTTTCCTGCAACATTACGAACTCTATAGGGTCCTTCCTATGTTGGACTTAATTTCCCCGTGTTAGCAGCTTTTGTAGACTGAAAAATCTTTTTGAGCACGAAGTCCCCAATTTTGAAGAATCTGAGGCGTGCTTTCCGGTTGTAATATCGTTCTATGACGTTTTTGTGTAGCCATTCTTATTAGTGCAGCTTCTCTCCTCCCCTCGAGTAAATCAAGATTGACCCACATCTCTTCATTATTTGATTCCTCCGTTGCCTGTGTAAACCACGTGCTTGGTTCTCCTATCTCAAGTGGAACCTCAGCTCTATAAACCAACAAAAATGGTGTTTCGCCTGTACTCATTTTTGTAGTTGTATGATAAGCCCATAAAACTCCAGGTAACACTTCAGGCCAGTTACCTTTTGATTCCTGTAAACGCTTCTTTAAATTGTTAATAATAACTTTATTTGTTGACTCTGCCTGCCTATTGCCCACTAGATGATATGGTGTGGACGTAATCCTTTTAATTTGCCAACTTTGAAAGAATTTCGTGATTTGAGCTCCTATAAATTGAGGGCCATTATCGCATACGATCTCTTTTGGCACTCCTAATCGGCATATGATATTTTGCCAAATAAAATCCTTGACTTCCTTTTCTCGTACCTGTTTAAATGCTCTTGCCTCTACCCATTTAGTGAAATAATCAGTGAGTACGAGCAGAAACTTTACCTGTCCTTTTTCTTGTGGTAACTGACCCACGATATCAATTCCCATTTCATAAATGGCCACGGTGCTATGAATGGATGTAATAACTCTGCTAGTCCATGCATATTATTACCGTACCTTTGGCATTTGTCACATTTAGATACGAAAGTTTCTGCTTCCTCCTCCATTTTAGTCCAGTAATAACCTTCCCTAATTAATGTCCTTACTAATGATCTTCCTCCAGCGTGATTTCCACAATGTCCCTCGTGTATTTTTCTCATTATGTACTCTGTTTGAGAAGGTCCGAGGCATCTTGCTGAGGGACCACCGAACACTTTACGATAAAGATTCCTTTGTTTTAAACAGTACCGAGCAACCTTTTTTCGAAGTGCATGTGCTTTTCTCTTATCATCAGGGACGGTACCATACTGCAAAAAAGCAACAATTTCATTCCTCCAATCCCAAGTTAAATTATTAAAATTTACCTCATTCTTATCAGGTTCGAGAACTGAGTGAAATAAATGTATAAGTGAGGCGTTTGCATCATTTGCTATATCAGTTGCTGATGCGAGATTAGATAAGGCATTTGCTTCAACATTTTCATCCCTTGGTATTTGTATGACCTTCCAAATTTGGAATTACTTTATCAGTTCCCATACCTTTTCCAAGTACTGTTGTATCCTTGCTTCCCTAGCTGTGTAAGTCCCCAGCATTTGATTAACCACAAGTTGCGAATCACTTTTGATTATGACTTGATTTATACCAAGGTCTCGTGCCAATTCTAGACCTGCAATCACAGCTTCATACTCCACTTCATTGTTAGTTATGGAATGACATTTAATAGCTTATCTAATGGTTTCACCCATAGGTGGTACCAAAACAATCCCTAAACCTGTACCTTTTATGTTAGACGAACCGTCAGTGTATAAGATCCAAGTTCCTGGGTTAGCTCCATTGAACACCTGCAATTCCTTTTCTGCTTCCAACTGCATTCCTTGGCTAAAATCAGCCACGAAATCAGCTAATACTTGAGATTTTATAGCAGTTCTAGGTTGGTAAGTGATATCATATTCACTCAACTCAATAGTCCACTTAGCTAACCTTCCTGATAATTCATGCTTATGTAATATATTACATAATGGGTAAGCAGTTACTACAACAATATGATGACATTGAAAATATGGTCTTAACTTTCTAGATGCCATGATTAAAGAAAGTACTAATTTTTTTCAATTGTGGATATCGTGTCTCTGCATCTAACAAAGATTTACTAACATAATAGATAGAGGATTGTTTACCTTGGTCCTCTCGGACTAAAACAACACTTACTGCCACTTCTGAAACAGCAAGGTAAATGAGTAGCCTCTCCCCTGCCTTTGGTTTTGCAAGTAAAGGTGGATTTGACAAATATGTTTTCAAATTCCTAAGTGCTTTTTGACATTCTTCATTCTACTCAAAATGATCTTGCTTCTTAAGAGCCGAGAATAATTTGAAACACTTCTCTGATGATTTGGAAATAAATCTTCCCAAGGCTGCAATTCTCCCAGTTAGTCTTAGTCTTCTTTTTTACTTGTCAGCACATCAGGGATTTTCTCTATTGCTTTAATCTGTGCGGTATTCACTTCAATACCACGGTTAGAAACAATAAAACCCAAAAACTTACCCGACACAACTCCAAATGCGCATTTTTCTGGGTTCAACTTCATGTTAAATTTTCGCAGAATTTGAAATGTATCAGATAAATGAGATATATGATCCCTAGAATGTTGAGGTTTTACGAGCTTATCATCGATATACACCTCCATAGTTTTTCCCAAATGCTCTTGGAACATTTTAGTGACCAACCTTTGATAGGTTGCTCCAGCATTCTTGAGATCAAAGGGCATTACCTTATAACAGTAAGTCCCCCTGTCTGTTATGAAAAAAGTTTTTTTCTCATCTTCTGGATTCATTTTGATTTGATTATAACCTGACTATGCATCTAAAAAACTTAATAGCTCATGTCCTACAGTAGCATCAATTAGTTGATCTATATGCGGTAAAGGAAAAGAATCTTTTGGATAGGCTTTATTAAGGTCTGTGTAATCTACACAGACTCACCACTTACTATTCTTTTTAGGTACCACAACAGTATTAGCTAACTAGTTAGGATATTTTACCTCGCGGATAGACCCAATTTTTAATAATTTCTGAACCTCATCTTGAATCACCTGATTTTTGAAAGCTCCTTGCTTTCTCTTCTTTTGTTTGATCGGTGTGAACGATGGGTTTTCATTTAACTTGTGAGTCAATTACCTCCGGTGATATTCCGGTCATATCAGCAGGGGACCAAGCAAAACAGTCCACATTAGCTTTTAAGAATTCAATTATCATACCTTTCATATCTGGGCTCAGATTAGCTCCCACATAAACCTTCCGCTCAGGCCATTGTTCAAATAATACCACAACTTTCAATTCTTCAATTGTTGTTTTGATGTTTTTATTTTCTTCTGGCTCTTGAATTGTGTCAGGTCTCAAGTCTACATCTGTCCGTCACTGTTCAGTTGAGGTTTTGTGCTATGATACCCTCAACTACCTTCCGTGATTGCTATTTTTCTTCATTTTTTGTGCTCGTATCTGCCACAGAATTAACACTCCTGGCTGTACGTTGATCTCTACGAATTTGGCAAATTCCCCAAGGTGATGGGAATTTAATAACTTGATGTAGAGTTTATGGAACAACATTTATTTTGTGGATCCATGGTCTCCCAAGGATCACGCTGTAAGTCATCTCCATACCTACTGCTTGAAATTTAGTATCTTTAATAACACCTTCTACAAAAGTTGTTAGTATTACCTCTCCTTTTGTTACAACATTGGAATTGTCGAATTCAGACAGGGTATGCGCCTTTGGTACCATTTTATCTTCAGCTCGCATTTCACGTAATACCCTTAGTAGGATAATATTCACAGAACATCCTGGATCAATCAAAACTCGTTACACATTAGTATCATGTACAACTAAAGATATTACCAGTGCATCGTTATGTGGAGATAATATGCTATTTGCATCTGCATCATCAAAGGTAATACTTTCTTCCTCCAAGACTTGTCGTACCTGCTTCCCGTGGGTAGCCATTTGAATACTTTTATTGAATTTTCTGACTTCGCCAATATATATTTGGTCTCATGGATTTTTTGACTATATCTCAACATCGAGATCTGGGAAAGTCCTTTGGAAATATTAAAACAGAAGAGTTCGAAATTTTATATGCTTGAAGGTTGTGTACTAGTGTAGAACTTGTTGCATACAAGAGAAGTCTTTAGCATTGTGCTTTAAGTCCTTAAATAACCACAATATGATTTTTCATCGCATGAACCGACAACAATTAGTTTTTATAGTCTACTTTGGATTATGGGGCATAAGATGGCTGCATCAACGATATAAAAATTAAAAAGTCATAATATCACGTGAACAAACAACAAATGTACTTATGATCGAGCTCTATGCATCAACGATATAAACAAATGTATACAATCGGGCACTTATAAGGTAACTAAAAGTAAATACGAAGTATTAAACGGTAATCTGTTAAAAAAGATAATTGACATGCTATTACTGGTTACGCTGCATGCACGGATACTAGTAGCAGAAAGCAATTACAGAAGATCAGTTGCAGAAGGTTGATTGCTAAAGTAAACTTAGACAAGTTAAATCCTCTTCTTAATGAATTCGGTTGGATGTTAGGATCGACTAGAGAGGAATAGTTACAGAAGATTCATATAATTGATTTAGCTTCATTGAAATGTTAGATTATGACAGTTGATGCCTAGTATATCGTAAATAGCTGAAGGTTGTGTGCCGTAGTTATTGTTTTCAGTAACAAAATTGTAAATGACCTTCAATACATTCTTAAGATTTCACTCCAGAATCATTACACACAAAACGAAACCTATTTGACGTGAAACATCAATTTTTTAAGCAGATGAAACTAACTAGCTGGGACAAGGTATTACAGGAATGTGGAGTCCATCACATTTCCAAGCCCATAGAGCCAATCAATCTAGTGAGGCCAAAGGTAATGGCCATAGCCATCCAACCACCAATTAAAACTCTGGCACAAGATTTGACCATAGGACTTCTGCCCAAAAAAGCACCAACTCCTCCAAATGCTAACAATGCTAAGCTCACAGCAGCCACAATCACAGCTAACCTCACCTTATGATCTGCTATAAATGCAGCAGCAAGAATTGGCACAATAGCACCCAATGAAAAGGCAATACTCGAGGCTCCGGCTGCCTGAAATGGATTTGGCAACTGTTCCTTGTTACCTTCTTCTTCTTGATGTTGATGTCCTTGGTTCTGTCTTCCTGTTGTTTTCTCTCTCTTCATTTGGGCTAACTCTATGTCTAGTTGAGAGCACACAGAGACAAACTCTCCTATAGCCATGCTAAAAGCACCGGCAAACAACCCTGCAAAGCCGGTTAGGATCATGGTCTTAACGTTTTCTTGAACAGCTCCAACACCCATCATCAAAGATGCAACTGATACTAATCCATCATTGGCTCCTAATATAGCTGCTCGAAGCCATTGTGCTCTTTGAGAGTAGTCAAAATCCTCTTCAGGGGCTTGGTTTTGGTCATCATGTTGTTTAGGGATGGTAATTTGTACTTGATTTTGAGCAGCCATTAAGAAGGGTATATAATTTGTGAGGAACTGTCAGCTAAAGGAGGAGGATTGTTTTCTTTCAAGATGGGTGTTTAATGAAGACTCAATCCTTGTTATATATAGAGCAGGATGACTACAAAGCTCTTCATGGTCGCATACTTACACAAACTTCTAGCAAATGTCTCAAATATACAGAATGCCTTTAAAATTGAAAGTCATAAGGATCACTGGATTACTGCTTTTCTCTTTTCTTCTTTTATATTTTGTGTATTGTGTGTGCGTGTTTTACTTCTAAATGGCTAATTTTGAAATCTAGGGAATTCAGATGGCTTTTTGAACTTTTGGAAAAGGAGCTTGTGAGGATGGATTGCTGTATAGGAAAGCACTAATTGCTTGAATAGATATATTGGAGATCTTATTAGAAAATAAAATTGGGTGCAGTGTTCTTTCAACACTAAGGTTAAGCATGCATATATAAGTGTGCCACTCACACAAAGGCCACAAGCCCTCCATTTATTTAATTTTTTTTTATCTAAAGTTATTTTCTTTAGGCCATAATGACTTTAAAATCCACCAGGAACAACTTCATAATTGTTTAACCAAAAAGTAAAATTTCGATCAAACCTTTAATTTAGAAGAACTCAGATTACTAATAATTGAAAATGAATAAAGGAAAGTGAATTTGCTAACAATAAAATGAGCAGAAGAAAATAAAGTAAACCAGTATATTCAGATAATCTTTTTCGTGTTCCTACAAATGATCAGTTTTCTCCTTTTTATAGCTATCTCCAAGATATACATTTTGCCTTTATCATAATAAGGTCATTAAAGATAATTAAAGGCATTAAATGCTACGTTACATAATTATTGTAATTTAATATAGATTTTCTAATATTTTTAGTATTTAATGCTTATTAAATATTGTATATGTACTCTCCTGTGCTGTTAGATTCATTCTCCTTGATTTTTGGGTTTAAATAGGTACGAGTGTTGAGTCTTTCGAATAACTGCTCGTGCCTCGACTTTTGCCTCTGCTCGTATCTATTGCAACTCGTGTCTCCTTACTAACCATCATTCTTTGAACAACCTCCGTGTCATGACACGTCTTCTTTCAGTCACTTCGATATGTAAACTCAATTTTTCCCGATACAGATAGTCCCCTCACTTGCCATTTATTCATCAATTGAATATTTGGGAAGTGAATTATATTAAAGCGGGAATATTTGCCACCATTAATGCTATGACAGAATCGACTCTTCAATTATCACTTCCATTTAATGCTCACTACACGTGGCACCCTTTTATTGGTTCTGTGACCTTTGCGCTTTTTAAAGCTTTTTTACAACTTCACTAATCACGAAGCACAATTCTCATTATGAACCTTTCCATCATTGCACATTTTCCTTTGATGGTTGCTTCTTAGTATAAATATACTTTTCGCCTTTGTCTTTACCATATAAAGTTTTCTGAATATTCAATTCTTGAATTTTTGTTTGCTTATTCCTCGTACTATCATGTCTTCATCAAACCCTAACCCTAGAAGAGTCCCTATAGTTGATAATTTTCCTCTTGCCCCTAGTAGAAGCAGAAGAGGAGGTAGACTTCATAATTTAAGGTCCTTCATCTAGTTCCAGTCCTTCTTTTAGAACCAGAGGTTTTTTTCACAAAGGTCTTCTTCCAGGGGTAAGGAACCCGTGAACCTGTTCGTGAACCTACAGTAGAAGAAATAGTTCCTGTGCAACTATCTTTCTACAATGATAGAGAGTCCCTTAGAAATCAAGTGTCCTGTTTAGATCATACTAATATTTATCCAACTCAGATCACAGATGGTCTGATTTCTTTAGTTCGAAAAGACTGTCATTGGAGTCATGACTTCCCTATCATAATTTCAAATGCGAATCAAAGAATTACTTCCTATTTAGTTGGATTTTCCTTTGTTTATACATATCCTTTCACATTAAGATTCAAACCTGCCATTGATCTTGTTATTCTCAAATTCTGTCATTTTTTTTATGTTTGCTTGAGTCAAATTGGCCCTATAGTATGGAGGGTTGTTGCTTGTTTGAGGCACTTGACTACCATGGCCGGTGTGCCTTTCACTTTTGCCCATTTAATTCAGCTCTACTCTCCCATACTTTTCCACCAACGTGTTTTTACCTTAGTAGCTAGGAACAAAAGAGTTCTAGTTAGTCCAGAAGATGAAAGGGACCGTGGCTGGTATGCCAGGTTTGTTGCTGCCCCCACTGTTCATTTAGTGGGTGATGAAAATGTTCCCTTCCCCGAGAAATGGAATTGTGCACGTGAGTTTTCTTTTTTTAATAACTTTCTTGTACCTTTTTCTTCAATTTTGATGATCATTATTCTAATTTTCCTTTTCTTTTCCACCAACCATGGGAATTGTTGAGGAAATTCCCAATTTCCGTGGTTGGGTAGGAAAGTTATTAAATACAACCCCAGTGGAGGGTAGATCTTGTATGAATCTTCCCCAACGATTTGGTTGGAAAGTGAAAACTCACGGTAAGAGTTTTTTTTGTTTAACTCTTTATTTTTTTCAGAACTTGTTTTAATCCTTATTTTTATCGGGATTTGTTGTTTGAGGGATTAGTGTTTAGGTAGTCATAGCTTCCCGTATTTCTTTGGAAGGGACCAAGAGATAATCTTGGGTTCTTCATCGAAAGGGAAGGTTGCTAGTGACCAAGACTCTGAAGAGGAGGAAGATAAGGGTTCCTTGGTAAAAAGGCCCCGAGCTCGTAGACGAATTATTTCTGATGATGAAGCATCTCCCCCTCATTTTGTTCCTCTTGCTGAGTCTGTTGTAGCCCCGGTGACGATCCCTAATGATAATGTTCCTGCTGCTGCCCATGATTCAGTTGAGCAACTTTTTAACCGCGGGTTTGGTAGTGAAAATTTTGGTCCGATTTCTAATGAAGCACCTCTTGCTTCCTTTTCTACTCCTGTTCCTGTGATTCCTCCTTTGCCGGTCGTGGCTGTTACTGTTCTTCCCCAAGCTATTATGACTGCTTCCACAGTTCCTCCCTCGACTACTCCTCCTTCAACTGTTCCTTACACATAAGTTAGTTCCTCAAGTAGGAGTGGTGCTATGAGGCAAGTTACTGTAACGACCCGACCAGTCGTTTTGAGTACTAGCACTCCGTTCAGCAGTCGGAGGCCATGAACAGCTTCATTTCAGGTATTATGATGTTCGCATGGTCGGAATTTAAATTCGGG
>MU761725.1:7963-19232 GCA_026770625.1 Nicotiana glauca | reverse complement strand
GTGATATTTATTGATAAAAATTACTTTTTGTGCATTGAGCTTTTAGGACTACTCATGGTTATTAATAGACCATGAATATTTTGCTAAATTACAAAATTATTTTAAATAGGGACGTCGTCTCTAAAAATAATCTAGGACCAGTTAAAGGTTGGTCGCGAAAATGATTTAACGACCAAATATTTTTTTGGTCTCTAATAGATAATTTAGGACCAGTTGGTGTTGGTCGCTAAAAAGATTTAACGAAGGGAATATATATATTTTTCATCGTTTATTAGGGACGACAAATGTAGTCTCTAAATGTTATTCACGTCCAGGTTTTCTGTCCGTCCCTAAATGGCAATTTAGGACCAGATACAGTTGGCCGCTAAAACGATTTTACGACGGGAATAAATATTTTTTCGTCGCTTACTAAGGACGATAAATCTGGTTGCTAAAAGTATTTCAAGACCAGTTTTTTTGCCCGTCTCTAAAGAGATTTAACGACCAGATATTAGACCCGTCCTTATTGACATTTTGCGACGAAGGCTATTACGACAGGTTGCGACCAGCCCTTTCCCGTCGTTATTTACCCTTTTAGGACCAGATTTTTACTTTTAGGGACAAGATTTCCCTTCCTTAAAGGCCGTTTTTCTTGTAGTGTTGCTCGGTTTAGTGGAGTTGAAATCCTACTAGGATACGTCGTGGTTTTTAATCCCTTGAGCAAGGAGTTTTTCACGTAAATACCGCGTCTCTTTATTTACTGTCTATTTACTGTGGAACGGATAGAGAACCTGGTTCCCTATGCTGTTTGGGTTTACAGTCTGTTGCTTACTGTGGAAACTGATAGAGAACCCGATTCTCTAAACAGTTTGGTGGACTCCTAGTTTCTATCACTTGGGTAATTTGTCGACTCCACGTTGGTCTGTAACAAAACAATTAACCTTTGATTCCATCCTTTCCAAAAAAAGGAACTGGAAGACAGCAAAAACACTGCATGCAAGAAAAAAAAAATGATGTCAAGAGTAAGATTTATGTTTTAAGTAAAAGTTTTAGCTGTAGTATTTAGAATTCCGTACACCACGAACAATATTATATACAATTCCAGTTGGGTCAGGCACTCATATGGCTTTTGTAATTGGCTGGACGGAGAAAAATACATATTGTGTGCTAAATCCAAAAGTGTGTTAAATAAATATATTTAAAGCATATTTTAGTCAACTAATTGGCTTTTCTATTTTATTAACATAGGATCGAATCATGAAAGGTTTGTTTTACGTGGGTTAGGCTTGAAGTACCAATCAGCTTCTTCAAATTATCAACACTAATGACATTGACATAGTGTCAAAAAGAATACTACGCAGTATTAAAGTTCTTTTCACATCAAAAGAATGCTCGATACTTATTGCTCAACAATATTGGTTGTTAATTGGCAATTTGGTATCACTAGCCAATCATGATTAGAAACTACACTTTTGGAGGATAATATTTTTTATATTATCTTGCTCCTTTTTCATTTTTTATGGGCCTTTCCTTTTTATGAATTTCTGAATTGACCCAAATACTTCCTTGATTTAAATCGACGTTCTTCTCTTCGTTTTGACATTTTCAATGACAAATCTTATTTTGAAATCTTATCCTCTTTTTATGTGCTTTTTCAATGTAATCTACAACAAATATGGATAAATATAAATCTAATTTGGTCACTCATCTGGGGAATATAGAAATGCTGTATCAGAAGTAAAATATAGTCTTATTAGCACATATTTATTAAATTTTGTTGCCGAAATATAGTATTACCAATGAAAAATAGATCAGTGTTATGTCGAGGAAGAGGCAAACCCGAAAATAAAGAAGATAAATAACACCAAATTTTAATGTGAAAAACCTTTCAAATCGAAGGTAAAAACCATGGGATCGCAAAGATCCATAAAGCTCTACTATAACAATAATAGGGTTACAAAAGTTCTCCAAATTGGCTACACAATAAGTGTCAAATACGGAGCAACAATAACAACAACAAATCAGTTGAACAAAGAGGAGAATCACAAAAACGACTATTGTTCAGGGTTCGAAATTGGTTGCTATAGGAATTCAAATTCGATCTCCACCATTTAAATCAAAGACCAAGATGTTAGGAACACACAATCAAAATTTTAGCACGATCCAACAGTTAACGAGTCGGAAAACGTGATTTGAAATTAGCTGGCCGGAACAAACACTTATTCTTCTCTTCTCTCTTGATAAAAGCTCTCTCAAAAATCACTTTTATGTGCTAAAGTCTTTCAAAGACTTGTAATAATGAGCATAGAACAATTCTTCAAGGTTGTCCTATTTATAGATAATGAGTGGTGCTTTCTCTTAAAGCCAAAACCAACCCTAAATAGGAATAAAAATCAAATTCAATTCCGAATAGTAATGGAGACCAAACGAGAATAGGATTAGGCCATCAGACCATTGGCTGGACAACATTGGCATGGGCCCAACAAACTCCCCCTCCAACCAAGGGGCCAAATATATCTTCAAGTAGAGTAACTATTGACAGGCTTCATGCCAGCCAATTTTCTACAAAACGCATGCTTATCTGCAACCACCACTTTTATCAGCATATCCGAAGGATTTTCATCAGTGTGTATCTCCTCAACATCAAATAATTTTATCTCTTCAACATCAAATAATTTCTTTCTGCTACCATTCTTATCCAATAATACTTTCTATTTATATGTTTCGTCTTAGAAAGAAAAATGGAGTGCTTGATGAGACAGATAACACTCTGATTATCACAAAATAAGATTTTCCTTGGCTGCTCAAAGACAAGATTATTAATAAACTCCTTCATCCATAATAGTTCTTTGGCACCTTCCGTGACAACAATATATTCGGATTCTGTGGTGGATAGAGCTAATGCACTTCTGTAGTCTAGATTATCAAGAAACAGCTCCCCCTACAAAAGTGATCAATTAACCGGAAGTGTATCTTGAATTATCAAGACTGCCCTCCTAAATCAGAGTCTATATAACAAATAAGTTCAAGTTTGCCACTGCCGAAAAACAGCTTTAAATCTGAAGTACTTTTCAAGTTAATATCCATTTTACTGCATCCCAATGTCCTTTCAAGGATTAGAAAGGAATCTACTAACAGTACCAACGGCATGTGCAATATCTGGTCTATTGCAAACCATAACATGACTACCAACAGCAGAAGAGTAAGGAATACGAGACATCTCATTTTTCTCTTCATCGGTAGATGGACGCTAACTAATACTTAGTTTAAAGTGTTTAGCAAGAGGAGTACTAACAACTTTTGCATTTTTCATATTGAACCTCTTGAGTACCTTCTCAATATATTGCTTTGGTAACTCCTTTGTATCTTTGTGTTGATGCATATGAATGCCCAAGATTTTCTTTGTTGGATCCAAGTCCTTCATCTCAAACGATTTGCTCAACTACTTCTTTAGGACTACAATTTTGGACTTATTCTTGCCAACAATAAGCATATCATCAACATAAAATAATAAGATATAAATTCGTCATCAGAGAACTTCTGAAAGAGTACACAGTAGTCTGAAGAAGTTTTCTTGTACCCTTATTTTTCTATGACATACTCAAACTTCAAATACCATTACCATGGAGCTTGTTTCAATCCATACATGTTCCTTTTCAATTTGTAGATATAATTTTCTTTTTCCATAGTTACAAAATCCTCAAGTTGCTCCATATAAACCTCCTCACCTAAATCACTATGAAGAAAAGCAGTCTTTACATCCATCTACTCAATCTCTAAATCTAGACTCACGGCTAAGCCTAGAACCACACGAATAGAAGACATATTCAAACTTCAAATACCATTACCATGGAGCTTGTTTCAATCCATACATGCTCATTTTCAATTTGTAGAAATAATTTTCTTTTTCCATAGTTACAAAACCCGCAAGTTGCTCCATATAAATCTTCTCACCTAAATCACCATGAAGAAAAGTAGTCTTTACATCCATCTACTCAATCTCTAAATCTAGACTCGCATCTAAGCCTAGAACCACATGAATAGAAGACATCTTCACAACAAGGGAGAAAATTTTATCAAAATCAACTCCCTTCTTCTAGACAAAAACTTTAACAACTAACCTCGCCTTGTACCTAGGCGCAGAGCTATGGTTATCTTATTTTACTCTTAATATCCATTTGTTTAATTAAGCTCTTTTACCTTTCAACAATTTCACTAACTCATATGTGTCATTCTTGTGGAGTGACTTCATCTCATCTTCCATGGCTTCTACCCACTGATCTTTGTGAGTATCTTGCATGGATTTATCATAATTCTCAGGTTCTTCCATATCAGTCAAAATTACATACTCATTAGGAGGATAGCGTATGGATTTTTGCATATCCCATGTAGATATTCTAAGAAAGGTTTCGGGAGTATCCGAATTAGTTACCTGAGCAGGAATTGGTTGTTTTCGACCACAACTTCACTAAACCGGAGCATTCATAACATCTATACCATGATGATCATTTTGATCTTGATCATTATCTTCATTATTGTCTTGGGTTCCTTCATGTGCAATAGGTGTCTTAGCATTAGAAACTGGATCAATATTAACTAAGATCTCATTACTCTGATCTGTCTTCTCAGCTTTAACAATATCTTCAATAGCCTGGTCTTAAAATAATATTGCATTACGACTTCTAATAAGTTTATTTTCAACTGGATCATAAAAACGATACCCAAACTCATTTTGACTATAACCGATAAAAATGCACTACTTAGTTATGACATCCAGTCTCGATCTCTCATCTTTAGGAACATGCACACAAGCTTTACACCCAAAAACTCTCAGGTGATCATAAAAAATATCTTTGGCAAACCAAACTATATCTGGGACATCACCATCCAAAGCAACAACATGAGATAAATTGATACATAAGCAACAGTATTTAGTGCTTTCGCCCAAAATGTATTTGGAAGTTTAGCCTCTGAAAGCAAGCATCTGACTCTCTCAACTAGAGTTCTATTCATCCTATCTGCCAAACCATTCAATTAAGGCGTCTTTGACGGAGTTTTCTGATAACGAATTCCTTGTTCCTTGCAATACTTATCAAAAGGACCATAATATTCACCACTATTGTCGGTACGAATACATTTTAATTTCTTTCCTGTATGCCTCTTAGCTAAGTCCTGAAATACCTAAACACGCCAAGTGTTTGATCTTTAGATTTAAAAGGATACACCCAGAGCTTACGAGAATTATCATCAATGAAGGTCACAAAGTAAAGTGCACCATTTTTTTACTTTACTTTAAAAGGACCACACAAATCAAAGTATACTTCTTGAAGGAGGATGGCTATGAAAGAAAACCCTTTTTTGTTTTCCAACTAAACAATAGATACACTTTTTCAGTTTTACTTGTTTCACTCCAGAAAGCAAATTTTTCTTAGACAAACATGTAATACTCCTCTCACTTATATGACTCAATCTTTTGTGCCACAATTCTAATAAAGTGGCACTTTCCACCAGATTTATAGAGTCATTAAGAATAAAGCCATGTATCACATACAAATGAGATGACTTAACTCCTCGAGCCACTACTAGTGAGCCTTTGATGAGATTCTATTGGCTATTAAAGAGGGCATATGGTAACCTTCATCATCTAATCTTCCCGTGGAGATCAAATTGAAAGGAAATTCTGGAGCATGTTTGATATTTTGAAGAACTAACGTTGAACCATGATTAGTTTCAAACAAACTGTACCAACACTAAATACCTTAACTTAACTGGCATTGCCCATCTTTAACACTCCAGAATCAACAGGAGTTTATGATGAGAAAAAGTCTTTTCTTGGTATGACATGTGAGGCAGCTGCAGAATCTACTATCCAGCTCGTCTCATGGGATACCAAATTGATGACGTTTTCATCACAAGCAAAGTGAAGGTCATCTCGAACAATAGCAACAACATTGCTCTTGTTATTTTTAAATTTCTTTCCTTCTTTAATGTGATATGTGAGGTAGCTCCAGAATCTACGATCGATCTCGTCTCACGGGATACCAAATTGATGACGTTTTCATCACAAGCAAAATGAAGGTCATCTTGAACAATAGCAGCAACATTGTTCTCGTTATTTTCAAATTTCTTTTCTTCTTTAATATCTTGCTTCAACTTGTGGCAGAACCTTTTGATATGCGCTTTCTTGCCACAATAGTTGCACGTAATATTATAGTATTTGAACATTAACTTACTTCTATTTTATCTCTATTCCTCGAATCTCTTGTTCTATCTCTCCCCCGGTCTTCTTTAACCAAGATATCTGCTTGTGAGGACGAACCTTGAGATTTTTTCTTACTTCCTCGTTCAACACACTACTTTTGGCATATTTCATGATCACCTTGCTACAAGGAGCCGAATTTGTCATCAAAATTAACTCTCATTCCAGACAGCTGATCAAGAACGCCCTGGAAATCATTTATGTGATCAAGGATAGGACTTTCATCCTTGTA
Organism: Nicotiana glauca; assembly: GCA_026770625.1. Lineage (NCBI taxonomy): Eukaryota > Viridiplantae > Streptophyta > Magnoliopsida > Solanales > Solanaceae > Nicotiana > Nicotiana glauca. The sequence goes on along the minus strand of MU761725.1, from coordinate 12,762 downwards.
TTTAAAGGTCATCATTGTTTTAGTAGGAACAATTTTTGAAGCATAAAGAGTCTCTAATTTTTTCCACTATGATCCGCATGTCTCATTCACAATATGGTTGCGAACATTATCTTCAAACCATTGTCGTATATATCCGCATACTTGTTGGTCCTCGAAATTCCAATCTTCATTAGATATAGTCTCGGGTTTATGAGTTGCAAACCACATATGGCTTACATTTGTAGATGCTACTAAATGAGAAGGATCATCAATTTGTAGAAGTCCAAACTTTTTTCCTACAAGAAAAGGGACTCGCCAAATATGGAGATTTATAATTTCCTTCTAAGGAAAAGAAATCAATTATGGTAAATATATTGTCCTTTCGTTCAAAAAATAGAAAAATCAAACATCGTAAGAAAATCAGGACAAACACCTAACCATAAGTATCCTGAGAGGACCTACTCGATATAAATTTAAGTACGGACTAATAAGATATATATAGTATGAGTTACACCAAAGGATACCTTTTGGACTAATCAGCAAAAGACGCTTGGAATTCGTTTATTCAGGGGTCGAAGCTACGTGTTGGAATATAATTAGATCCTTACTGTCAAAATGTTTTATTTATTTATCACGTTGTTTTCAACTCAACTTTTGGAATTAATTAGCTTAATGAACCCATATCTCCTGGCATTTTTTTTTTAATTTGCTATCTCTTGGCCTACGTACTGGATGGACTAAATATTTGTCCCTCCTACTTTCTTGTTATATAGCCAAATCTTTGCTTCATATATAAAAACAAAACTTTTAATGGAAAACACTTTTTAAGGAATCAAATACCACATAATTTAGAATGAGGGAAAGGGAATTGGTGGAAAAAAATAGACTATACAGAGTACAGATTAAACACTACTCCTTCCGGTCCACTTTAATTTTTTTTAACTGTTTTCACACTTATTAAGGAATACACCTTTAAGCATTCATTAACAATATAATTGATCATATTAATTTTAATTTGTTCATTGAAAATACAACAAATACTCTTAGGCTCTTTACTCCAAGGCCAACTTTGATAAAGGTAGTTAATTCTTTCTGATATTTGATTTTAATATTTGAAAAACTCAAATATTGTGGAGCACAAAAAGAAATGCTAAAAAATTAATTAAAATGGACAGAACAGAGTAGTAGCCTAGTAGGCAAATGAAATTTGTGTCGATCTCCATCTCTTTAATCGGATGGTAATGGGCCAGGGCATATCTAGGTTAAGGAATATGGGTTCATGTGGGATTTGAATATTCCGGCGGTTTAAAAGCGCCGTTATATGCAAAAATAACCACCACAAATGCCTTGTTTTTGTATGTAGTGATCGAATCAATCTAGTCCATGTACATTCCTACCTAACAGTTTGTTTGGATGATTGTTACATATCGTTTCATAATGTATCGTATCATACTGTATTGTATTGTACTGTATCGTTTGATGAATACAATGTTTGGATGAATTGTATCGTTTTGTCGTCGTTTCATGGTATCACGCACCAGTAATATGATGGATAAACTTGCAATATTATAAAGAAAGATTATGATACGGTATATAAAGGTAGGGTAAATGATAAAATAAAATTATTTAATAATAATGAAGGGTGATATTTAGAGAAAAAAGACAAGGTAACGACGCGACAACACTGTTTGACTCAAAAGATTTTTAACTCTTTCCAAGTAAATCAATCAAAGATAAAGAGGGGTAAATCGTAGTCAAACTTAATTAGAACCAGATCGATAAATTAAATGACAACAGTTGTACATTTGACGAATAAGATACTAGAAGATTTCATTAATCTTTAAACATTGCCTTCCTCCTCCGTAGAGAGGGAAGAATCATTACAAAATGGTAATACCCTTTTTGGGATATAAGAATGAAGCTTCTTCTTTTTTCGTTTGAGGTAGGAGTTTGTGTATCTTCTTTGCTGTTTTTCTTTTGAGGTTCTGGGGCCAAAAAAATCTCTCCTTTTGGAGCTTACTTGAGGTGGTATATATAATCGAAAAACCCTCTTACCTTTGTTATGGCTTCGGCATACCTGGGGCAATAGGGTTTCCTGGTCGTGGGGATGCCTTACTCTGGTGGTCCTATGGAATGCCCTTAAGAAGGGATGAGGGTGACTTGACCCTCTACCTGGTGACGGAAATACGGTGGTGACCGCCTTGATCGAGATGGTCAGATTTTGACCAATACAAACATCAAATCTATCGTTACATAAGTGATACATTACATTGTTACGTAACAATTGATTTAACAATAATTAAATAAGAATAAAAACTATCATTAAATTTAAAGTAACAATACAATCGGTAACAACCATCCAAACAAGCTGTAAAAGAAGAAAGACGTATTTGTACTGGCCGGAGGTAACAAACATTCGATGCAAAATTTAAGGTACACATAAACTGGCACAATATCTATAATCTATAAAAGAAAGAAAGAAAGAAAGAAAGAAATAGAACGACAAATCTAAGCAAAGTATGAGAGATCCGATCTGTGTAGTATGTCCTGGAAGGCACTATTCATGACATCAAAGCCGACCACATGAATTTTATCTAATTGTTGACATCCCCCTACTGCAAGTGGTCCATATTCTTGTCCTTTCATATATTTCCTTAAATTTTAAACCATTTAGTGGAACTCTCTCTCACTCCAAACATCAGAAAAGAGAAAGAAAAGAATAGTAGAACATAAAAGTGCAATTATTAAGCACTGGATTTATTTGCAATAGTGTATCTTGCATACGCTTGCTAAGTTTAATGAGTACTACTTACAAAATAGTAAAATCTCTGCTCTATCAGTAACAAAAAGAAATACGTAAATCTTTTAGTAGGCTAGTAGGCGCTTGGACATAACAATTAATTTTTGAAAAAAAAAATAGTATTTGAAATTATGTTTGAACATGTATTTCATTTTAAAAATTGTTGTAATTTTGTGAGTAGGAAAAACTGGAAATTTGAATTTTCTAATTTATTTTCAAAAACTTACAAATTTTCATGGACAAACACGTTTTTGAATTTTAAGAAGAAATTTTACTTATGACAAATGAGGCCTTACTGCTTACAAATTAGAACAAAAAAAACAAGAAGTCATGGCATATAAAAATTATGCTTTTCTTAAGACAGAATACTATTATATATATTGAATACTTTAAAAGTTACTCCTAAACTAACAGGAAGTAAACTACGGACACGAGCCACACGTTGAATCAAATTAAATATATGGATGCACCTTTAGCAAACCGGTGTTACACGACACCGTTTTGTTGGAAATTTTTACCAAGTATATGTATTAATACCATTAGTAAACGAATAAATAGAAAAAAAAAATGACATTATTTGACAAAAATTATCACTACTAGAAATCCGCCAAACACCAACCAAAAAAATCAACCAAAGTTGGTCGGTTATGGCCAATTACCGACCAAGATGCAGCCAAATACGCTTGGACGTCGTTTTAACATACCGACCAACGTTGGTCGGAAAATACCAACCAACGTCGGTCGGTATATTAAATTCAACAAAAAAAAATATTGCAAAAATAAAAAGGACCAAAGTTGGTCGGTATTTTAATTATGTAATTAAAAGATTCACCATTTAGGAATCGAACCGGGGTATGTACTGTGGCATGATACTATTCTACCACTAGACTATTGGTACATTTTATTTTAAGATTGTCTTTTTTTTTATTTATACTCTTCAATTGTATTTTTGCACGAAAATAACCGACCAAAGTTGGTCGGTTTTATTAAAAAATAAAATTACCAACAAAAGTTTGTCAATTTTTTAAAATGACCAGCCGAATTAACTGACCAATTTTGGTTGGTTTTTTTAATATTAATTTTTATTTATTTTAATTGAAAAACTGACCAAAGTTGGTCGGTTTCTTGAAAAATAAATTTCGCGAGACTCAAAAATATTTTCCCGCATTTTTGTGCTCAAGAAGACCGACCAAAGTTGGTCGGTTTTTGCCGAATTTCTAGTAGTGTGTGTCTCTTGGTGTGTTGATTATGTGCTTGATTTTGCTCTAAAAGGTCAAAGGTGTAGAATTGAACTCGGACCTTTTCTAGCTAAAAACTCAACAAAACCACTAGACTAGTTAAAATTATTTTTAATTAAAAATATAATAGCTAATTCTTTTATAAATCTCGACCCCCCTTATAAAATTTGATGCGTACGTCCCTGCCACTCCAAAAGCTTCTTTTCCATATATTCCACGAACGAAGAAAAGTTAATAGCTTTGAAAGAGGAAGCACTAAACAGCAGCAGTTTATGTCGTTTGTAGCCATCACTTGAAGCCCACCGCCTTAGGCCAGTTTACTTGCTCCATGGCCTTTTTCTCTCCCTCTTTGTTTCACAAATAATAAAAGATGAATTAGTCAGTGTTACACAGGCTGGTGTCTTCTTAATATATTTCCCAAACAGAATAAGGAACACTATTACATATTTTTATTTCTCTTTACACAGCTGTCTTGGTGTTAAGATAACATAAAATAATACGTAGAAATTACTAAAGACATGTCAAGAAACAAAAGAATACCTTTTGGATGGTTGCTTTACTTTGACAGTCAGTTATTCATCAGTTCTGTTTATCTGAGGAGTTATTGTACTTACAAAACCTCTAGCTGATGAAAATAAATTAATTAACCACTTTTTACCTTTCACAAAAGCGGTTACCCCAAACAAAACGGAGTAGTAAACTAATTTCTGAATCACAAAAGTCCATCCTGGAAACAGAATAGAACAGTAGATAGCAAAACGCATTCCCTTAGAGTATTCCTT